>OY723385.1:31822356-31927356 GCA_963210295.1 Ophion ellenae
TGACGCGACGCTCGTGTATGTGTATCCGAATTGGCTGTTTTTCATCGGTTCTCGTAGTGACTCGATACAATTTTGCAAAACACAACAAAACTCCTAAAGGAAGGTGCTTCGAAGAGGCACATGTCAGAAATTGAATAATCAAACAATAACATCAGCAATAATAATAAAAATGCTGAAAATTCTCGCATTTTTGTAGATATTTATTTCCTTTTTCCCTCGTAGGCGAGGGAACGACAAGTGACAAATGTGGTTGTAAAAAAAGCCGCGACGTGTAAAAAAAAATTAATCGCAGGTGAATCGATAGAAAAAAAGCAATACGGTTCAAGGAGAATAGTATACGTAAGTGAGAGTGATGAAGGATTCGCTCGATTAAATCTCAACGAGCAGATGCATTTTCTCGTTCGTTGCTGAATCAGATTCATCCGGTTCGATAATGACAATGCAATTTGATGCATAGATTTTTATCATGTACGTGTATGGGAAAAGGTGATTTTAAAGACGTTGAATTACTTATTTTACCTGTACTCAACCTTACGCAAACCCGAATGTCTTCAGAATCCCTTTTGGGTAGATGTGAGCACATCGGTATAAAGGATTTTTTTAAGCGGATAGTTTTATCCCAAAAATCAACGATTCGTGTGAATAAACGTTGAGGACTGTTCTCAAAAGAGCCATACGATGGCTAATATACTATAGATATAACGGATTTAAAAAAGAGATTTTCCCATGCTTTCACATGTATGTGTGATTTCAGCCGAAAAATGGAAAAAGCCAAATGAACGGATGAGGGATTTCGTTATGTTTTGCTCATCCAAGCTAGAGCTTGCTAACTCTCTTTCTCTCTTCCGGAAACCGCAAAACCGCAGATTCCCCAAACAACGTTCAACGACCAATCATATCATTACCCCTGCGGTCATATCATCCTGACACCTCGTTTATCCGTCACCGCGTACTCTCTATATCGCTACTCACATACAATGTATTCAGGTTTTTTTAAACGCGAATGCATTTTTATACGTCCGCTCGTTGGCCTCGGATCGAACAACAGGATCGTTCCTTTCCCGTTCATTTTCCGTTCAAAGCTACTTCTGACTCGCATATAAATCTCTTCTTCAAAAATGAATTCTTCTCAATTACTCAATATTTTTTGGTCAATTCGTAGTATAAAAATCTCTCAGACGTTGCTATGTATTGTTTTTAGAAATGTACAACCTCAATATTCGCTTAACAAAAAGGCTCTGGGCAATGATAAAAATGAAGAGATAAAAAATGGAAAACAAAATATCGTTGTGTTCGAAAGATGCAAACTTCAACGTCACAAATCTCGAAAGATAAAGGACTTGGAATTTTTTCTTTCCAATTGAATTGGGAATTCGAACAAAAATGTTCTCCAGTCACGTACTCCCGGAAAATGAAGATGGGGCGGGTCAAGTTTTGTAATTTGTTTTATGAAAATGACATTGATTTTAATATTCCAGCGTTTGAGTTATTTTTTCAAAATGATCGGCGAACGTGTTGCAATTTAGGGTGTGAATTGTATCGTATAAAAAGTAAAGTCATGTCATTTTTTTGAGTTTTCGGCTTGGGGCATTTCGATCAATCATTCGAAACACGAATTATCGTCTAAACAAATGATTAATCTCTATTTGCAAATATCGTGTATAAGGCATCAACAAATCTATCTAAAACGTGGTTTTCTCTTCTGATGGAAAAACTCTTCAAATGGACACGCTCATAGTCAAATTTAAGTAAAATTGTACATCAACATTGGCTCAAATAAAACGTCAATGATCTTAAACGCTTTCAGGAATATCCCTCCATCTTTCCATTTTTTCCCCCCTCAAACATCCCGCCAAGCGGGTCTTTCACGTTTCTTTCATACGTTGGACAGATTCCCTCTTTTATTCGAAGTCAAGGAGGGAAGATTCACACTCCACTTTAACCGGCTACCGTGCATGACTCTGTGGTCGATCAACTTATCGGTCGCAATCTCGCATTAAGGACCGTTCTTTTGCGAGGGCGGTTATGGGCCCTCCGTTCAGACGGATTCTCACTCCCGCTCGTTCCTCATCTCTTTCTCCGAGTACCGAGACCATTATTCGAAGAAACTGCGGAGCAAAGAAACGAAAGGAAAAAAGGACACAGTCGTCCCAGTCAGGAAGGAAGCAGCGACGATGTGCTCGAAGGAGAGGCAAGACAAGGAAGAGGAAAGAAGAGTAAGAGCCATTATACCAAAAAGGAGAATGTAAAAAATGAAAAAAGATTATGAAAATGGGAGAAGTTCATATTGAACGTAACGGAGGGAGGGAAAATTCTACGGGGTTGAAGTTTGTATCGTTGAAATGCATAGAAAATTCTTTTCAATTTCTTATTTTCAATATTATCCGAAAACATATTTTTTGCAGATTTAGGTTGTGCTCTAAAAAACCTAAAAATTCTTCAAAATATGTACGTGCTTTTCGCAACTCAAATCTCGCAAAGAAAAATTCGGAGAGAAAAAAAAATTATTATTTTCACGTCGATGTTTATATATATATATATATATATATATATATATATATACATCGACGTGAAAATAATAATTTTTTTTTCTCTCCGAATTTTTCTTTGCCAGATTTGAGTGTGTGTATATATATATATATATATATATACACACACATTCATTCACAGGGCTACTAGTTTTTGGTCACGATCTCGAGGGCATGTTTTCCGCTATCACATAACCCAGTAATGCTTCATTCAAAAGTGTCCTACTTCCGAGATATTATTATTTCTATTATTTTTCTATAGTGCGAGGTAGGCAACTTGAAAAAAACTGTTATATGGAATCAAACTTTTTTGTCATTTGCAGTTTGTGCGCACAGTAACAAAGAATTATCAACAACAAAATAAAAATAATCTACAAACATTTTTTAATTAGGGGTCCAAAACTCTGCAAGTCTAATAATTATTGTTATTTTATTGTCGATAATTCTTTGTTACTGTTCCTCAAACTGCAAATAACAAAACAGTTTGATTCCATACAACAGTTATTTATAAATTAATTTTTAAAGTTGCCTACGTCTCACTGAAAGGAAATAATAAAAATAATAATATCTCGAAAATGGGACACCCGCATAAAGCAGCACTACGTTATTTGATAGCGGAAAACACGTGCTACAACCCTCGCACGGATTCGTGACCAATAACCAGCAGCCGCGTATATTCCAAGGTCATCATAGATATATTTGCGAATAATGTTGAAAGTCACAAGGCCGTATTGAACTGAAGTCGAGATATAAAAATACGCATTTCCTCATATGACAAGAATGTATTTACAAAAATTCAAAATGCGTAAAAAAATGCTCACGTTACCCAAATTCAGAGTACTTAAAAAATTCCCCATTTCACCACTGGCACTTAATGCATATACGTATATACGGCGATTCGTCGGTTGTTCGGTGAGTTTCGGCTGTCTCGGTTCGGCAAATGTATGTACAGCGAAGGAACGGCAGCATTGGAAGAACTGCCGCTGTCTGGGCAACGTCAATTTGTCGAAATTCGTTCCGAATCGTTTTATGCCCGGGGCCATAAGGCCGCGAACCTACTGCCATTACTACTTCTCGCCCTCGCTACCATGGACACACATCTTCCCAATGACCTCTTGTCCCTCTCGTTCCTCCTACTCTCGCTCCCTCCCTCGCTGGCTGAGCTCTCTCTCTCTCTCTCTCTCTCTCTCTCTCTCTCCCTCGTTCTCTTTTTCCTTTTTTGCTGTTATAAAAGGGTTAAAGAACGTCCATAAAAACACACATCCAACAGCAAAATTACAAACATATTGTGAGGCTCATTTTTAAAAATTCCAGCCGGAAGTGTGAAGGATTATCGCTCCTTTGGATTGCGGTTTCGAATTCACCCGCGACGAAAGAGAGTGTGTGTGTGCGTGTGCGAGAGAGAAAGAGAGAGACAGGGAGTACCCAACTTATCGTAATTGGTTATAAAAATGTAATACACCGTACGGTAATTTTTCGAGTATTAAAGTTTTTTTTCAATACGTGATTATTAATTTGCCGTTTGACATCTGGACTGATATCCCGGCTAGAAATTCACGGTCCGTATATACGCGTTCGTCAATAACGAGAGTATCGTCGGTGTACGAAACCGCGAGCCGCGAATTCACAGGAAACGCACCGAGAGAGAGCGCGAGAAAGATGTGTGTGAAAGTCCAAATAAATTTGCTCGAACAAGAGTGAGAATTGGAGAAGAAGAAAAAATCAATGAATATATTGAAAATAACGAGATGCCTTTCCGCAGCATGTGTCAGACTCGATAAGAGGGTGATCAAGGTCTCCCGCAGAGTACCCTCGTTTTTCGATAATTATTCCGAACTCAATTCGACCCATTGATACCTCGCCGAGTACCAATAAATCACAACAATTTCCGGGTGAAATTTCTTCTCGTTCTTCCATCAAAAGGAGCCCCCTATTCATCATTGGAAATTTGTCCTCGATCTTGAATGAAATTGTCGAGGAGTAATATTTCAAATGACATCACCACGAAATTTCCCCAATTGTTTGAAAGAGACCTTGGACTTTTTTTTCAAAGAAATAATTTAAATATTTTCCGTCATTTATTCCGTCAACGATGAAAAAAACCGTTAAAATTTGCCGTATTCGAATGTACTACAATAACACAAAGAAAGACTGTTGATGTTGCGCCGGATTGTTTTACAACGTTGTTCCACGCGAAAACCCTCTCGCTCTTTCAATAATCTCAATTTTCCATTACACGGTGTGTGTGTGTGTGTGTGTGTGTGTGTGTGTGTGTGTGTGTGTGTGTGTGTGTGTGTGTGTGTGTGTGTGTGTGTGTGTGTGTGTCCTTACTATAAACGACCGCGAATACACGAGATACTCGAGATTTTCTGGGATACACGGAGAAGCCTCGAATTACTGTTGGGGGCGTTAGATGAGAAGCGAGGGGTGAGTGGGAGAAGATTTTTAAGCGCTCGTTTACGTACGAGAAAGCCGGAATATAATATCCGGGCGTTCCGAGAATATTGGAGGGAATCTCCCCGTATGAGAGAAAGAGAAAGAGAGAAAGAGAGAGAGAGAGAGAGAGAGAGAGAGAGAGAGAGAGAGAGAGAGAGATCGGGCACACGACGAGTGGACAAATTGCAGGTTAGCAGAAAATAATAAGCTCCCGTTCGGCGCGCGCTCAAATTTCGCACGGGTATACCAGAAATCGGGGCATCTTTTGCGACTATAAATCACGAGGCGAAAGGAAGGGGACGATATGTGCTCCTCGTGTCCGCATCCGTTTGCGCTTTCTTGCACAGTCTCTCCTCCTCTCCTCTCTCTATTTCTCTATAACTCTATCTCACTCTCTCTGACTTTCACTTATTGGACTTCCGATTTACTGCTCTGTCTCTCTTCCTTCCATTTATGCAAAGATCCATTCAGGTTCCATTTATGCAAAGATAAGAACAACCATAGTCCAATTATTATTGTTGATGTCGTACATGACAGTGCAATAATAATTATATTATATTATTTGGTTCAGGCTTATCATTATTCTCACCATTATAACTATTATTATTGTCTTTCAATGTTCTTAAAAAATGGCATATTTCCATCGGATGTATGTTGACTCAGTCATATATGTATGTATTCGCACACAAAACTACAGAATGTAAAATTTATTAAGACAGCCATTGTTGAAAATTTATTGTTCATTTTTCTCCGAGGGTATGAAATTATTCTCCTCGAGGATGTTTGTTGCCCGCGGGAAGTGTGTTCCTCCCGTTCGTCGACACCGATCTTCTCCTTCTACTTCTTCTTCAACGCCGACGACGAAGACGATGACGACGAGACGGAGAACCCCTTTTCTCGACCGTTACCAAATCAGGTTCCAGGTGCGCCCACCAAGCCCACCGTGCACCTCGTACCTCTCGTTTTCATTCGTGGTCTTTTCTTCGCTCTCGGTTAATTTTATTGATGCCGCATAGCGAAATGTTTTCTCGACAATACGCACGGCAAAAATGATTAATTAAGAAAAAATCGCGAAACTAGCGACATAATGGCCCCGTTATTATACGATTGGTTGTTTTTTTATATTATATTGATGGCGATGACAATTATTAATAATAATAATGCCAACTGCTAAGACTTGAATAGTGAATTAATGATGACAATAAAAATTATCATTATCTGTGCAGAAATTCGTTGGGGAGTCTCCAGATCCTACCACATCCCTATAGGGATTTCATACGGACGCCGCGCCGCACGTAGGGAGGCCGCATTGCAATGAAAGTGGATTTCCCGCCATTTCGCGATTGTTGTGGTTTGAGAACTTCTTATTTGAAATTCTCAACCAGAGTTAGTTTAATTTCCAAAAAAAAAAATCCTTTCGTGATCCCGCGCACGAACTTGTTTGAGAGTACCAAGATGCATCCTCATCTATGTAGGGCTTCGTTAGGCACACCGCAGATAGTTCGCATCGAAAATATGTGAAAAGTGACGAGACAAAACTCGGCGTGTTGAAACATAACTTCGTGAGCGTGTACGTTTCTGGTGATATTATGTCAAAGTGCAATAAATGAAATAATAAACGATACAGTCGACTTTTAGTGATAGAATTCTAATTAATTTATGACATTAATTTTTTTTAAGCGGTTTATACTTTTCCAACATAAGATTTATACTTTTTTAAGATTCACTCATTTTGTATATCTACATATGTTTTGTTTAGAAAATTCAACGTACGGAATGTGATTGGACCCATAGAAATCGGAACGTATTCTGTTCGATGATGTGGGAATCCTTCGGGATTCGAATTGAATTCGTACATTATATTCCAATGGGGAATCTCGATTAGAATCCAATGTACGAGCGTGACGTTGTAGTGTAGGGATCCAATGCGATAACCCATTGGAACCCTATGAGGAAGTAGGAACTAGTACGGGAATCCAGGTGGATTCCTACGATAATTTCTGCACGGGCATTCATTACGCTATTACGTCGTTATAATTTTATATTTGATAGCCAACTGATGAATCACATCGCCAAAAAACGAATATTTACTTTAACTGCGATCTATTTAAATGCAATGGGTTTTTTCCTTGCCTCACGGCCTACTACGATCTTATTTGTGTCAATGAATTTTTTTTATTTGTTTCAGCTATTGTTTTCAAATATTAAATATATATTCAAATTGAACAAATAAAGATTTCGTTTCAAATAAATCTTTATTCGCTTACAATGTACACTGTGAATCTAATCTAATCTATATCAATTAACTTAATATCATTGTCATAATTCGAGTTTTATCGAATAACATGCTATAGATTTATCAAACATAACCTATATGTGTGTAACCGAAAAATCGAGTCAGTTAAAAAAAAAAAAAAAACAAATAGACGTGGTTAGTCAATATTAATCGAATTTTTTTGTCAGTGTAGGTTTATCGTTTTCCGTCTTCTTTTTGACGCGGTTTATTGAAATATCCAGCCAAATAAATCTCGTTCCCGGACTCTAATAAACAAAGTAACGAGCAAAAAAAGCAGAGAAATGGGCGAGAATTGCTCGACGCTTTGGGTAAAACGTGGCCGGTTCGTGCATCCCGATAAGGGTTCCCCTACGTACTCGAATGTCTTCATTACGACAGTGCAGTCTTTTTCTGCGCCGAGCGATGTCGCGAGAGCGCGCGCAAACCCGCGGGCGACAAAAGACGAAAGAACGGCAAGGCGCGAGAACGGGTGCAGGGGGGGGGGGGGGAGAAAAATTCGATGCTGCGGTCGACTCGATGTACGCGGCGGTGGTTGCGCGTGAGGAGTGCACGATGCAATCAATTTTCGCGTATAGTCTCGATCACTCTCGTGCGCGGCGCGCGCGAAACTCAACGCGCGAATTGTGTCGTCTCAAGTTTTTCCTCCGCGGCCCGAGCGCACCCTCCTTGTTGTTTTCTTTTTTTTTCTTTTTCGCACTCGCCAGCGATAATGAGGTGACGAGTTTACAGGGACGAGTCGCTCGATGCACTTTCATTGAAACGAGAGCGCGCGGGGATTATCGAACGAATAATAAATGTTGAACGAAGAAACAAATTTCTTTCTGCGTCAAATAACCCATCTCGTAATTCAATCGAATACCCACGTATATACAGTACCGGTCAAAACTTTTCGATCACTTCGGATAATTGTAATATTTTCGATCACTTTGTATGATTGCCAAATTATATTTGAATAATGTAATTCATTTGATTGCTTATTTAAAGGGTTACCCCCACTTGCGATTTTGAAAAAATGGATTTTTTTATTGCATTTTTTTAACTATAAGTATCTGAGAATATGTCCTGAAAATTTCAAGTCGATCCGAACAAAATTGACTGAGATATGAGCGCTGAAAGAGAAGAATCCGCGTTGAAAGAGAAACTTTAAACGCGTTTTTCTCAAAATGGCATTTCTGAAGTCGGTGACCAAGATTACTCGAACACTAATGAACCGATCTTCTTGTAATTTTGCAGGCTTATTTAATACATAAAAATGTAGTCTTTAATATTTTTAAAAATCCTTTGATTAGTTTATACTTATATTTGACTAAATCCATCCGCATTTTTTTTTCAGATGATCCACTTCGCCGCATTGTTGGTCACCGCAAACCGTGTATATAAAAACATTATTTCATTGACGGCCATTTGCCACTAAACAATGTAATATTTTTCAATAAAAAAATTACTGAAAGTTCTTCAAGATGTGTTCTTTAAGATGGTATATTGATCGATTAAAAAAGTTTTGTAGTTTTCTTTAAAAAAATTCATGAAAAAAGCCTTTTTTGCGCTACAAGTGGGGGTAACGCCTTAATGAAGATACTATATATCTCTATAAAATTAATTAATGACGTTGAAGTTTGCATCGTCGAAATGCAACGACCTTTTGTTTATTTTTCATTTCTTTATTTTTATCAGTATCCAAACAATTTTTTTTTGTTTACATATTGAGCTCGTTGATGTCCAATGAAAATACGTAAAAACGTTTGAGTGATTTGAATAGGCTAAGTCGGGCAAACAAAATTGAACAGTGAAAAAGAGTTCATATTCGTTGCATTATACCGATGCAAACTTCAACATCATATAAATTAAAGATATTATTCTAATATAATTTAGCAGTTATCCAAAGTGATCGAAAATGTTCAATCCGTGCTGGCATATGCAGGGTGTCCCTCTTATCTCTGCCACCCGAAATAACTCGGTAATTATCGACGTCACAAAAAAATGTTCCAGACAAAAGTTGTACGGTGGGAAGGGGGCCATCAAATGCGACCAATTTTTTTTAAATTTCAGTGGAGGCGCTGACGCACAGTGAACGTCACCTCCACCTTTTTGAATGGAATGGTACATTGTTTTCAACCATCTTGTGGAGCACCTCAAGCTGCATTAAAAACATTAGGGGCTCAAAGTCTTTCAAGGTCATTCAAGGTCACCTATTAAAATGAAATAGAAATCTAAATATCTCCGATCACTACAAAATATTTGGTAGTGATCGGACCTAAATAGACCTAGAAGAATATGATATTGAATAGTTTTTCAAGATGTCTCCCATAAAAAAATATTACGTACTTTTGTAATGAGTAGTATGTGCCAGAAGAAATTGAGCATCCTGAAAAATTAATCAATATTCCATTTAGAGAGCAGTAAAAGGAAAATCATTAAATTCCATATACGAAACACTCCGTAAAAACTTTTTTTTTGTGAATCGCGACATCAAGAGAAAGATGACCAAAAACGCATTTCAAAGTGGATAGGTAAATGGGATTTAATTTCATTTGAATAAAGTTTTTCACGAGTTTTCCATATTCGGAATTTATTATCTTTATTTTGTTGTACTCAACATGGAATGTTGATTTTTTTCCAGAATTCTCAATTTTTTTCAGAATATCATCTCATCAGAAAAATACGCTCAAGTTTCTTCCGTGAAATCTTCGCGCAAGGTGCTTAAAGAACACATGGCGATCTTACGATTGTTACTCCATTTGCATCTTTTCAAAATTCAATAAAAAAAAATTCTCAAGTTATTGTAGATACGCCGTTTTTCGCTCCCACGTACCCGAAAACCGGAATTTCAAATGGATGAACATGGTGGAAGTTTGTTCGGATCAACCATTTTGTAGCGTTCGTTTCTTCGTTTTTATTGTATTATATTAATTTTCTCCCTTCCGGCGCCCTCCTTTGGCCCTGGATTAAATTACTGTACTTGTGCACTCGTAAAGACCGGAAGTGCCACGCCGGCCTGCTTTCGCGTGTGAAAAAGGAATCCTCCTGCGAAAACGCTTAACGCACCGCCCGTTGCAACTTTTTCGTGAACTCGTGTACATAAGTGACCGTGTATATTACGCAACAATACAACAAACGGAAGTGTTAAATTGGCATAACGCCGCGTGTTTATATGACGAGTGTGTGTTTTTGTACTTACCCGTAAATGGCGTCTCTGTCGCGTTTTTGGACCTCGGGTAACGCGGATGCGGCTGCGGCGGCCGCCGCCGCTAATACGTGTTGCGGGGGTTGGGGCGGCGGGGGTGGATACTGAGGATGTGTAGGCCCCATACCACCGAGGTGAGGACTGTGATGGAGTCCCGATACGCCTCTCGCGTTTCCGTGAGGATCGTACAGCCCCGCACCACCACCTCCGCCACCACCCTCGAGGTAACCCCCGTGCAGCGCGCCATCGTCATACTGAAAGAATTACCATTTTTTTTAAATTATTAATACTGTCGTTATTTTCATTATTCTTATTATATTCTTACAAATTAGCATCTTATTATTCTTATTATATTCTGATAAATTCGCGAAATTATAACCGGGGGGTTTGCATTAATTGTTTATGGAATATCGTTTCTTTGTTTAATTGAGTTGAGAATGTGTGGAAGACGCAATCCCCGGTGAAGGTAGCTGATGTTTGAAACTCTTATGGGCTTACATCTAGCTCGTGGCCGGAAAAAAGAGGAATTTTCGTGATTTTTTTTTCTGGGAAAAAGGAGGCAGGTTTTCAAATTTTTCTTGTTCACATTAAAGCCTATGGTTTTGCGTATCTTTGACAATTTTTGTATCGAAAAATATTTATAAATGCGGTAGATACATTGGTTTGTGCAAAACGCTGTTTTAAAAACGTCCTTCGCGGTAACCACTGCTGCTCGGAAACAAATCACGCGAAATGAAAAAATCAAATAGTATTTGCAAAAAAGTATCTAGTACTTGGACGAAGGATTCAATAAAATATTGATTTTTGAAATCATGACTGCAGTCCAAAATGAAAGTATTTATATTCGGTGAGAAAAAACGCTCCATTTTCGTTAATGAAAGAAAAACTATGCATCGAAAAAAAGTTCCTTCGTTCCAGCACTGTTTTTTGATATGTTAAAGAAGGTTGTGAAATGTAAAGTTGATCGGTGCAGTGATTTTTGAAATATCGTGCTCACTGATTTTGGAAAAGTCATTTTAAGAAAAACGCCTCCAGAGTTCGCCGGTTTGCGGAACCTGCCCATATAAACGCCCATAATTTTCTCAATTATGCTCTGGTCGACTTGAAATGGTTCGATTTTTTTTAAATGTTCTATTTTGAGAATTACTCGCACAAAAAAAATTGATATTTAAAAAAAAGTGTAATCGGTGTAGCCCTCGAATATAAGTACTGGACGTGAAGTACAGGCAGCCGTAAGTGACATGATGTACACTTCCGATTTTTTTTTTTAATAGGATCTGTTTTAATGAAATAGGTTTTTTCCTCGTCTCACAGGCTACTACGATCCAATTATTTTTAAATATATTTTCTTATTCTTTCAGCTTTTCAACAATATTAAATTTATTTAAATTGATTAAATAAAGACTCGGTTCGAATGAATCTTTACTTGCTCACAATATACACTGCAAATCTAAGTATACCGTACGCATAGAATATTTCATATATCCAAAATAAAATGAAATACTCAAATTAGAGTTCTACTATAATGATTTTGTATGATAGTTCCTCATTTCCTGGCCTTCTGAAATTATTTCAATCGAAGGAAATATTTTCCCTACATATGGAATCGGACCTACCTCCCTATAACTACACACGCTGCCGCTACCCTACCGAGTTTTTGTAGCATATGCCATAAAAACCAAGTGCATTCGTATAATTATTTGTTGTATCACATGAACTATATCAATTAGTTAATATCATTCTGATAATTAGAGAGTTTTGTCGAATATCATGCTATAGATTTTTCAAACATCCTATACACACACACACACACACACACACACACACACACACACACACACACACACACACACACACACACACACACATATATATATATATATATATATATATATATATAATTCCTATCTCGCCCACTCTGCCCCACTTCGATGTGTGTGTTGCAATATAAACAGACCATTAATTCAATCAAGTAGAAAAATGTTTGAATCTACAATTTATTTAATTGAATTTTGAAAAAATTACATAGATACATTTAGTGGATTCAACTAAATTGTTTTCTTTCAACAGATGAAACCGAATCACAGATTTATTAGAAATAACTAAAATATTTAATCATCAGACGATATTAAACAGATCTTGAGTACAATAAATAAATATATTTAAAATAAATAATCCCAATAATGAAATGCAATAGAAAAAAATGATGTCCCGAAAAATATAGTTAATTCAAATTTTTATATATCAAATGGACGCATTTAGAATATAATTTTTCTGTCAGTGTATGGACCGAATTTCAAAATTGCGGTTAAAACTGTTTTTATTCACTTTTTCACCTATACTCGTCAATATTTAACCTTATAAGGGTAAATTTCACGAAGTGAACATGCCACACAACTGTCGTAACTATTGAGCCGCTCAACTGTTTACAGTTTACAGCGTTGCCATACAGTTTGGTAATGGTATATAAGAGAGCCGAAAGAGAAAACAATTCGATTTTCAGTACGTTGCAATTAATTGCACTGCAATTATCAATCAAATGATTGCGATATCCGCAAAAATGTTTCTTCCATACATAAATTAGCCCGATAAAAAATCTAAAACATTCTGTACCATCTTGCTCGTTCTGCTTTTTCTTATAATATCTGAGAGTGAAACGACATCCATAAGAACGCATACAAAACTACTGCAAATTAGAGGTATTATAATTCTTCTGCGTGGTATCGGTCGATGCAAAATTTTGCATGCCGGCTGAGAATAAATCAAGTCATAACGTGTAAAATGAAATCATTCTCATCGCATTTGGGTAAGACTCTCACATACATCCTCGAAATTCATTGATGGTAAAATGTTTATTTTTATAAAACCCATATGTCTTCTAGCTCGACGAATCCGCTGAACGGAATAATAGTAGCGAACAAAAGCCATCACAAATACTGATATTAGTGATGTACCACGTTCCCTAGTTTTTGAGATATTTAGGATTTTGTAATTACCATACCATCCGTCCACATCACTTAACAACATTTTCACTACATAACTTACAATGATGTTGAAGTTTACATCATTGGAATGCAACGAAAGTTAATTTTTTTCTAATGCCCACGTTTTTTTCCGCCTATTGAGGGTCTGAAAACCACTTAAACAGTTTTTTTTATTATCCTCTTAAGCTATCCACGATCTTAACCTATAAAAATAAAATTATAGATTGTAATAAAATATGAAGAAATGAAAAAAAAAACAACCATCGTTGCATTCCAACTATGAAGATTCCAAAGCCATACATTATAAATCGTTTTTTTTAAATAAATGTTCAGTAGATACCACGGACTATTAACTACGAATCAACTCTGTGACTAATCAAGCAAATCATATGTACACAAAAATTAGTTTCTATTATCATCATAATGTTAGCGATTGAAACTAGTGTCTTTTTTTACCGTCATATATCAACGCCGTTTAATTAAATATACAACATTCACGAATACTATCCGTGTTTCTAATCACATCGAACAATTTATTGGTAACGTGATCTTAAACAATCTTATATTTAAAGTAATTTTCACCTACACCTAGCGTTAATGTACTATCCACACATGTGCAACATTGGCAGTTTTCGCTATACGACCTGCTTAAAGCACCTACACTAATATGTAGGGTAAAATATAAATCATGGAATTAAAAATAATGGTCTATAAGTGTGACATCGTTGATTGGTTACAAAAAAGAAAAATCGAGCGATAATTAGGTCCTGTGTATACATAATGTATTATATGCACATTAAATCCGAGATCCTTTTTGAAAAATGGATGCCCGTAAATACGGTTCACGACAGTTGGGCCAACGTTTGCAGCACAGATGACAGTGGTGTAACGATAATGACGGTATGCCCTTCCCCCCTCCCTCTTCACCGTTCAGGGCATATATATATATATATATATATATATATATATATATATATATCCGCCCGCGAGTAAACGAACATACCAATCTCGATGTACAACTAAATATATATACATTGGTTGGCCGATAGCGGGAGAACCATCGGCAAAGTGGGTCGTATATGGGAGGAATCGCAAGAGGGAGGGGGGAAGGGGGCCCAGGGAAACACCTCGTATACACCTCGTTTCTCCTCCGCGTGTACATATTCACACCGTGAAACCCTACAATATATTTATGTATATATATATATATATACATACATATATATATATATATATATATATATATATATATATATATATATATATATATATATATATATATATATATATATACACGAACGTGTGTCTATCTGAATCAACCGGCACTTGCGACCAAATTAATGATACATTTCGCACGTTTATACGATCGCGGGAAACGCATCGTTGCCGGACCAGAGCCCGAAACGTACGAGAACTCGGCGAAACCCCTTTTCCGTCTCATTGTTCAACATTTCTGCCTCCAGCACGTTATGTGCGGCACAACTATTCGCAGTTCCAACTGTCGCAGACAATACGGTACTTCACGGATTCGGGAAAAAAACAACAAATTCAACCAAATGCAACAAAAATTCTCATTCATTTTTTCATTCCTTTATTTTTATTATTATTAAACGTTTTTTTGGTTGCTTTCGGTTATGAGTTATAAATAAGAATTTTCAAAAATGTTTCAGTGACTTTCGTAGCCTCAATGCGCCGAAAAAAATACGGGAACACAATGAAAGAATGTATTTTCATGACGAGCTTGCATCGTTGGAATGCAACGAATTTCTTTTTCTTAACTTTTCATTTCTTCACTTCGGTCATTGGTGAAAGCCTTCTTTTCCAAATTGAGATCCTACACATCTCTAATCATAATACGTATAAACGTTGAGTGATTTGCTCAGCCTAAGCCGACCATAAAAAATTGAGTTTTTGAAAAGCATTCATTTTCGTTTCATTCCAATGATGCAAACTTCAACGTCATATATTTTCGTTGCATTCCAACGATACAAACTTCAATATCATGTTTACTTTTATTGACCTTTTATTTTTTATTTGTATGCTATATTTTCTAATGATTATACAATATTCTAAGGCCAGATGAGAATTTGCGTTATTACCGTTGGTTGCAAAGTTTGCGGGTGCTTAACGCTTTTCAATGCGTTTTTCAAATGAATTTATAAGAATTCTTTAAAGGCTCTACATAGGCTTGATATTACAAAAATACGTTTTTTATTGCATAGTTTTATAGCCTAGGCGTTTAAGTTATGTTTGCAGCAGTGATTTCGTAAAAAAATCCAAAAATTTACCGATTTATGGTCATTTTTGTATAGATCGTCCACTGCGCTACGGCAAACCGGTCCGTTTCCCTTACTACAGATTTTCTTTTGCGTTTTTCTTGAAAATCTATTCGTCCGATTCACTTCGAATGTCGACAAAGCATAGTTTTTCTATATGGTGTTGAAGTGTGCACCGATGGAACGGAACAAAAGTTCTATCTTACATTTCATTTTCGATAGTTTTATTATTATAGAAGACATTTTTTAAATTTATTTATATTTTAGATCGTTGAACAATAAACTTAAAAAATGTTGGAAGGATTTTTGTAGGCCAAATTTATTATAATAAATGAAAGGACTTTAGAAATATTAATTTTCGTTGCGTTTCAACCATGTAATCTTCAACAACATTTTTCTATCCTATCGCCGGATGATTTTTCATATTTAGATTCATTTGGTAATAACAAATTATTAAAGTTGTTTTGTTTTGGTCGAAAATGGAGCTTCTTTCTACAGCCTGAAAATTTTGTAATTCTCAAAACTTCTCCAAAGTATCTGGTCATGCGATAGTTTTATTATTATATAAAAAGAATATCTTTTCACTTTTCATTTGGGATCACCCTAGTTGCCGGAGCCACCTACGCCGATTGACCATGCAACAACGGCGGCAGGCCATTTAAATAATAATATAATAATAACTTCATTGTTTATCAATAGTTTTCAATAAAATAAATGAAGCTTGGCGAGACTATACATCAATTGTATGTAAAATCTCGACCACATTACCCAAAATTATCAGAAAAGAAATATTGAAAATCGACCTGTGTTTTCAGACCCAAGCGTATGCAGACCCGGTCAATGAGTTAAAAATTAAAATGATATATAAATGAATTTAACCGAGGTATTAAAAAGTATTAATGATTCATATAAAAAAATGTATTTCCAGCAAGTATATATATACCTACTACGAATTAAAAAAAATGTTGTGACTTTTCGAAACTCTCAAATACATTTTTTCGTTCATTCACTACATATGTATAAAATTTGTGTAGTTTCAAAACGACCGGAATTGCCAAAATCACCAGAGCCAAAGAGAAAACAATAAAGATTGGTGCAAGAATTCACGGTCAATAAACATAATTTATTAAGCATTTACTTTTACTACTATCATTAACGTCAATGGCAGAACAAAGCATTTCTCTGAATGTGACACGTCGAAAATTTCAGACATATTTTTCATAATTCATCACAAAGTATCCATTCGCATTAGAAATGAAATTCGGTTGGATGAAAAAAAAGGATCTCCCTCGTATTGCGTGTATCGATTACGTAATTCGGCTGGTATAAAAAAAAGCGAGGGAAAAAAGATACAGCACTGCGGAAATCGTGAATATCTCGTGAACCGGAAGAGCCGCGAAAGATTTACAGTGGCGGGGCTAGAAATGATTTTTTTTTTCAAGTCACTATACATTAAAACTTGAATATAAGGAGGGATGCGTGACAGACACCGCGCAATATACACAGGACGATTATTACGATGGCGGCTCGCGCGTTGACAGTTGTTCGTGCAAAAGAGGTGTCACAATTCACTCTATAATTGTGACTAATCCCCGACAGAAACCGCCCCCACATCCTCCAAATCGTTTTTTTTCTTCCCTTTGCCTCTATACACAAACTGAAAACCGGAAATTCGTCACGTACGGGAAAAAAGAGAGACGAAGAGCTGCAAATAGAACGACAGACGGACAAAGGAGAGAGAGAGAGAGGGAGAGAGAGCGGGAAGAAAAAATCTGTGTGGCCCATGCAGTTCGCGAACAATGTGGAAAAACGATAATTAACTCCGCTTCGTGTAACATAATTACGGCCGTCTGGGGATTTTCGACGTAGCCAACGGGACAACGCGGTATGTATTTGCATAAATAGTTTTGACGAAAAGAAAAAGATCGAGAGAGGAGAACGAAAAAGAAAAGAAAGAAATCAAAGTATGTACATATATATATATATATGTGTGTGTGTGTGTGTGTGTGTGTGTGTGTGTGTGTGTGTGTGTGTGTGTGTGTGTGTGTGTGTGTGTGTGTGTGTGTGTGTGTGTGTGTGTGTGTGTGTGTGTATCTGTGTATGTATATGTATGTATGAGGGATAGATGTTGAACGGCCTCTCGTCGCGTGACGCTAATTATCATTCCAGGTCTGGGGTGTCTTCCTCGTCGTTTCCCATATACACGCATATATATATGCATAAATGGATACGCTGCTCCGCCGCTCACAAACATTATTGTAAATACATTCCGTGTGCCTAAACGCACAGGTAGATTAGCTCCGCGGCCTCGAGTCCCTCATCAAGAGAACAAAACAAAAAATCTGCGTTAATTAGCCTACGAATTTACGATTATACACTTCTTTTGGCTAACTAACTGCGACTATGTACGTCTCACTTCGAAAAAAACTGTGCCTCGCGCATAGCGCATATATATATGTGTGTGTGTGTGTGTGTGTGTGTGTGTGTGTGTGTGTGTGTGTGTGTGTGTGTGTGTGTGTGTGTGTGTGTGTGTGTGTGTGTGTGTGTGTGTGTGTGTGTGTGTGTGTGTGTGTGTGTGTGTGTGTGTGTGTAAATGTTGCAAGTATTATGGGTTTGCAGACGCGCGCCAAACTTCGAATCCCCAGAGCGGACGTAGGAGGGAATTACACGGTGTATAAGTTTGCAACGTTCGAATGCAACGAAAAATCCTTCTTTATCTTGTCTTTTTTTTCATTACCATCTAAACTCTTCTTCTGCAGGTTTGGGTTATAGATGCCTATATAGGATCTTCAAAAATAACCCAATAAAATGTGTAACCTTAATGTACCACAAAATATTGGGCAATACGGAAAAAAGAAATTTTCGTTGCATTCCAACGATGCAAAATTCAATGCCATAGAATTACCGCTTTCCTATTCTATCTACACTGAGAAAAATGTATGGTGTTTCGACCAGATGTTAACCATATTTTATATATCTCAGAGGGAACAATGATATTTTATAGCCATAGTTACTGCTTAAACAATAGTACTTCTTAATGTTATTTTAGCAGTTGCATAAATTATAGCCATGTGATAACCGCAGCGACAAATCATGCTATATAATAATGGTGTTTAAGTTTGCATGGTTGGAACCGAACGAAAATTCTGTTTTACATTTTAATTTCAATATTTTTATTATTATAGGCAATCTCTTTTTATAGATTTATCATGTAGATCGCTAAATAAATATCTAAAAAAATGGTTATTCCCTGACACAATAAAAAATGTACTCCCCCAAGATTCTAATAGTGAACAAAACTAATATGCGTGTGTATATACTATATATACACATATATTAAAAATGTTGCTTATGAATTGCGGCGATGTTTATAGTGATTCGTACGACATAATAAGATGCAACCTGATTTGGTGCGTACTTGGTGTGTTATTTGATTATTTTTTTATACGCTACATGCGTGTTGGTTAAAGGCATCAATGACCATCTACTAAAAGCATCGAATATTTCTTGCATTCAAAATAAAATAAAATACTTAACTGACAGTTCTACGTCAATGATTTTTTATTATAATTCGTCATTCCTTGACCTCCTGTAATGATTTGTTCCAAAGAGAATATTTCGCCTACACATGGAATTGAGCTTACAACGTACCTGCCCATCTTCAGCCTATACTACGAACCCGTCCACTACGCTATCGAGTGCTTGGGGCATTTTTATCGCAGATATGGCATAACAGACAAAAGTAATTCCAGCTGTACTTCCGAATAGCTGTTACCTCTGATTTGGGTGAAATTTTTCACAGATCCTTTTTTGAATAATACAAGTCACTGCTGACATGGATGTTTGACGGCATAGTTTTGCACCATATAATCGTGATTTTTACCATATGATATAACACGGCCGGCTATATGCATGGTAATGTGTCCTACAATAACAGACGGTGAACTACGAGAAGAAGTGTTGAACTGATATCCTATTTTTGCAATGCAACAAACACGCCATGTAACAGTATGTGAAACACGCGTAAGTCTCAAAACTACTAAGCCGTGGTTGCTCCAGCTTCAAATTATTTACGTCTTCGCTATAAGTAAACATGTCCATCATTTTTTTCGAGCGGACACCTTTTATAAGTCGTTCTCACAAATTATTCTCGACAAACGTTAATGCTGACTATATGAATTGTACAAATTTCAATAGAATAGCAGAAGTTTGACCGGACCAAAACCTACCGAATAGTATCCAACATAACTATTCGTTCGCCGATTTAATGATATCACTGAATTAATCATAACTATATTGTCAATCCTTTTTCGATACTTAATAAATAATACTCAACTAAACACGCCACCCAAATCGCATGTCTAGATATACTTTTCGCTTATAGTTGAGTCAACCATATTATGATTGCGGCGTCAATAAACTATAGGGAATTTTGCCATGGGCGTTTTTTCAATACCATGGATTTTTCTCTCAGTGTATAGATATTGGGACTCTATTGTGTATATATACGCTCACATATACATAAATATATGTGTATATGCAATGGGCGTGCATGGCTGCCTTCGAATCAGTGAAAACTCGAATTGCCGAAATCTCGCGTATAAAAGTCGAGAAATAACTTATTTGTGTATGTATATTTACATATATGGGAAAACGAGATTTTAAAGCCATTCGGCTGGGAGAACCGTAGCTCATTGCGTTCATACTCAGCATTGCGTAAACTCCAATGTCTTCAAAGTCACCTTTAGGTAAATGTAAGTATATTTGTGTAAAGGTCATTTTAAGTATCCTCCTGTCCCATGCACGAACACACACACACACACACACGCAGGCACACGTGCGCGCGCTTATGTACATATGTATTTATATGTATATGTCGTTTAATATGTACGAGGTTGAAGTGAAAAAGGCATTGCCAATAATTCACGTTCGCCGTGTTTCTTTGCTACTATACCGGCTGGCTGCTTGTGGCTAAGACACCTATATGAAGATATCACTCGTCGCGAGAGAACCTCTCCTCGTGCTCTCGCACGGGCGAAATAAGATTTTCTCGCGGGCTCGCAGACATACACGCACACACACACGCGCGCGCATACGCAGAGATAGCGGAATATTTCAAACTGCTGCGTGTGTTGCGCGCACGAGCCCCAGAAGAAGTCTATCCAGCAATAGATTCACCAGTTCTGTATAGTCACGAAGATACGTGTACACCCAGCATACTCATGAGAGGAGAGTACGTCTGTTCTCGATACTCCCAGAAATTCCGAAAAGTCACGAAGACATGTGCACCCAGAAGATAATCACGAGGGATGAATGTATCGCTGTTCTCGATACTCCCAGAAATTCCGAAGCATGTTCCTCGCACCTCTTTGTTGATGAGGATTTAGTGCTAGCGGTCGTATAAACATCGGGAAACAAGTGCCACGGGAACACCGAACGAAAGTAGAATTCTAGGTCAGGATGTTTATCGGTGCATAATCTCTGGGAATAAGCAAGGCCCCGGTAAACACTGGGACACGGAGCTGGTAAGTACGGAAGGATTTTTGCATCGACATATCGCGTATCGTGCTCGAGTCTGGTCGGTCCAAAATCCAAGCAATGACAGTTTCACGAAAGCGATGTCCACAATTTTGTACGAACGGCTGCGACCAGTGATAGCGAGGATTTTGCGCCAGCTGGGACGCCAATAACGAGCGAGCATCCGCGGAATCTCGCGGGCAAGCTGTGACTCGGAGGCGCAATTCGCGTTTTCTTCGTGCCTTTACACAAGCAAGCGACAACGCTGTACGCGTGCAAATGTAATTATTGGACCATTGAGGAGCGGGTCTCGAGTCCAACGACGAGACACCGCCAATCGCCGGTCAACTCTTTATAAGGCCGGCATAATTACGGGTTCTCGTGTTCTTACGAATGCTCGCGCGGATTTTATTTGATCCGAGATAAATGTGCCTCGTTTTCTCGGGGCAATATGCAATCGTGGACTATGCTCGCCGGTTATCGACTAGCGCTACGAGTATTTCCATGACGCTTCCGCCAGAGGGCGCGCCGAGCGTCGCTCACACGCGGCCCTCGAGCCGCGGAAAACATCGTCAATTGGCCCGCCACTTCATCGGCAAATTTTCTCCTGCCGTTTTTACCAAGGTGTTTTTATACTATTTTATTTCACCTTTCGTTAAATCGCCATAATCGTTTTCTCCTCCAAGTCCACCTAGCAACGGTTTTGAAAAATACTCGGAGAATAAACAGTACATAATTTCCGTGCCTAATCCTCAATTTGAAAAACACCGAGAACGAGAGTAACTTAAGGAGGTTCGCACTACGGTGAGTTGCAAGCGTCCAAGGAATGCAGCTGCAAAAAAATACGAACGGGTCACTTCGTGGTCAGCCTGCGAAATTGTGACACTCTTATATAACTCTACCACGTTTTCTATTTTAGTTGGTTTTATTTGGACTTTTTTTTTTCTTCCCGCAGCATCGCAAGATCGCACGAATATGGCGAAAATTGACGTAAATGTCGAAAATTACGAAGAACCGCGGAGACAAGCGATCGGGTGCTCATTATCACGTCGATCGATGCTGACATTTGAAAATGCGCCGAGAACGCGATTGCGAACGACATACGGGATCTCGCGGCACTTTAAATACTCTTCTCGCGTGGTGAGAAGTCGTTGATCTATGCGGCAAAGCACGATAGAAAATACGTTGTCGGATATTCGACGAAGATAATACCAAATGTATGATAATAGCATCGAAGCATTACACGAATATTATATATAATTTTCTTCAAATCATATTGTCTCTTTTCCAAACAAACTTTAATAAAGGATAATAACGAAAATAATGCAGGTGTATTATTAATAAAATATAAAAAACAAACGATTTTTTTCAAGACGTTTTTTCATGCTATCATAAAATTATGTTTTGTGCCTCTTTCTAATCAAATTCGAATGTATAATAACATTTGAATATAACAAAAATATTATAAATAAGCATAAATATAAAAAAACTTTTTTTTTAAATAACATTTTTTAAATCGCATCTATAATGACTTTATTAAATGGCATTTCTTTGAATTATATTTTGCTCTCATTTTCAAACAAACGTGAATATATAATAGATACATAAAATAGTTGCATTAGCTTGATGGATAAAAGTTTTTAATGTTTTATTTATATGACTTTTTCTTCGTAATATTATTGCTCAAATTTCGTTCGGCTTATTGTTCGCGACGAAAATTGGTCGACAATTTTTTTAATTCCTCTTTTCGAAATGCATGTTCCAGGACGTCAAAAAAAATTGTAGAACGATAAAAATGAGAAAATAAAAATATAAAGAATTTTCGTTGCATTCCAACGACAAAAAACTTCAACACCATGATTATTTGTCGCGGACTCGATTTTTTTTCGACGTTTCTAATGTCAATTAGGCTGTGAAATTACAAAAAGTAACTTACGGCCTAATAAGGTGGAACGGATTAAAAGATAAATCGCAACGATATTGAACATGTAACATAAAAAAACACAGAGGTTATAATATTAGTGCCGATAATTCACGCTTAACGAAGAAAATCGGTTTAAAGTTTAATTAAAGCACTCGACGTTACTAAGGAATTCGAATCCTCCCAATATGAAGTATACTCTCATAAAAAGACCCGTACACGTTCGTCACGGCGTGTACCGTCGGGTGGCATGTACACAAAAGACCTTATTTTTCACATTCCAAAATACAAAACTCCATCGACAGAGAAATCTCGCGAATATTTTTATTGAATTGGCGCGATTCATGACGCGAACACTTTTTAAACGAACTGTCAAACTATCACCTGGCAACATTATTTATTTCACCTAAACCCGCAAATCGGTAGATAATTTTATCGACGAATTTTCCCTGTCATTCTCACCTTGGATTTTCACTGAACACGGCAAATTACGAACAAGCACAGGCGTTCGTAATTTTTCAAAGTATTTTTTCCCTACACTGGCCTCATCATAATCCAAATTTCGTCTCGAGTATTTTTGAACGCTGAGAATTAGGGTATCAAAATGCGGAGTCCAGAGTGCAACTTTGGATTACATTAAATTCTATTCTAAAAATAACGTCCCCAAGAGTTGCAGGAGATCCTACTTTCCATCAAATCGTCGCGACCAGCGAAAACTATCCTTAGAAATTCCCACGAATTCGAAAGGTACTAGCATATGAGGAAAAAAATGATAAAAATAAAAAATTTGCGTTCGGCGGAAATTATTACGACCAGTCCCCTATAAAACTCCGTCGCACTTTATAACACTGTTGCACGAATTGAATGCATACGCGAATAAGAAAAAAACACACACAAAAAAGAGCCATTTCCCCGTCGGGCGAATTTCACGTCACGACTAAAAGTCAGAAGTGCCGAAATTATTTTCCCGTTTAGATGATAATGAAGGAAGATTGTTCAGAAAAAAATGGAGTAATCACCGGGTTATTATGTTTTCAACGCTTCTCTAGCCACATCGCTTTTTTGCGAAGTCGACCCGTGTATAACGACGAAAAACGACAATAATAGAGTTTCGTGAAGGATCGTTATCAATCGGCGCGCGCGATTCTCGATATCACTACGATTAATCCATCACGTATTTAAACGTGACGTCACACTCGAGAAGAGAAATCGTGGCTTAACGCTTTTGACCGTAATCTCGTAATTATATCCATATATATATACACGCACACACACACACACACACACACGCACACACACATTTATATGACTTTTCTTACTCACAGTCGAGCACGGATATTTG
The DNA here is from genome assembly GCA_963210295.1 of Ophion ellenae. NCBI lineage: Eukaryota > Metazoa > Arthropoda > Insecta > Hymenoptera > Ichneumonidae > Ophion > Ophion ellenae. Next base: position 31,846,841 of record OY723385.1, read on the forward strand.
TCTTATCGAATCGACAAGATCGCAGATAAAACGTATATAATTTCGTGTACATTCTGTTATCGTGTTAGGCAAACCGCGTTTTAGGGGTCCCAGCAGGGGAAATGAAAACTCGGCTCGATATGAAACGCGACCGCGGGCAGTGGCTCCCGATGTCTCAGTTACAATATTTTTCGTTTGTTATTATCGGCAAAAAGATTTTTTCAATGATCGCGCGCGACGATCTCCGGGCAATGAGGGGAATTCGATAAAAGCGTGGCCGTTTGATAAAAATTCGCGTTCTTTCTTCGTCATTGTCGTGTACACACTGTCGCGACGTTCGCGATGCGACGGCGCGAGATCTGCTTCTTTCGCTGTCCTGTACTCTCTGTCGGTCTCTCTCTCTCTCTCTCTCTCTCTCTCTCTCTCTCTCTCTCTCTCTCTCTCTCTCTCTCTCTCTCTCTCTGTCTCGGGACTAGCACGCGCATTCCTCGAGAAATTCAATTCCAACGACGGGGCAATGTATGTGTATACAACACAGATATTTGCAGTATACGAGACTCTTGAAATTATTCCAATCGATGATTCGCGCCAATTGATACGATTAAGTAATTAATTAATCGATATATTTGGTGACGTCGAAGCAGACGCGCGCGATTATATACGTTTGACAAGCTCTCCGTCTCTCGCTTTCTCTCTCCCTCGACCTGTCAATTGGAAACAGAAATCATTGTATCGTAAAAAAAAAAAGACGCGCGCGAGCACGGCACCGCGAAACAGATGGAAGTTATTCGCCAGACGGATTCTTCTGGCATTTTTTTGCACGCACCCAGCCATCAGCGAGAAAAATCGAAATGATCGTATATTGATCTGCGATCGATTTTTTTGTTTGCTTTCGGAGCTTACGGATTCTCGGCGTTATTGTGAGGGGTGAGTCATTCGAGATCGGTGCAGAGGTGCGAAAAGCACGCAAATAATCCGTGCTGCTTTTGCAAAAAAACTACGATATTCCAGACTCTTTTTTTGTCCTTTCCTTTCGGAAGGCTCGCGCGATATCTTTCCTTTCTCAGCAGACAAAGAGAACCGGTGAACCGTGACAACCCGAGGAAAAATGACGCGTGAAAAAGATCGCGTGACGTCATACAGTGTAGGACCTTTTTTTAGAGGCTTCGGACTATTGAGAAAAACCCGAGGAAAGCAATGTTACTTTTGGGTGACGATAAAATCAATTCGCTCCAAAATTGATTTCGACAAATGAAGTAACAATTTAAGGAGTTATGCTACTGTAAAAATGACGAACACTGCGTCGTCGCTCCAGGCAACTCAAATTGAGGAGAAAGATCCAACATATGGTGCATGAATTGAAAATTGAAGGTAAACTTTTGATTACAGCGATAGAACTAATGGTTAAAACCTTAAACGCGTTCTTTTCGAAACTACGTTTTGCAAAATGGTGTACGCTGTTTATTGACATTTAATAAACGGATTGACTCGAAATCTAGTACACTTATTCAGTGTAATAGTAGTTTAGTCTTGACCGACGGTTTTTTCCTTAACATTTTCTTTTCCATTAGTTATTAACAATAACAATGTCAATTTTTCTCGACAAAAAAAAACGAAAAAATAATTTTTTTATTATTGAAATGCGATAACAAAAGAAATGTCGGTCAAGTCTTAGCGAATATTATGTGTATTGAGAAAAAAAAAAGTTTTTTAAGGTTTGGATCAACCGAGTGGCCAAAATCAAGTACATCGTGGGCCCCTTATGTTCAAAGATCATTCACGAGATTGTAAGTTCTTTAAGTATCAAAAGTTTTTAGTGAATTTTAATCGATTTTTCAATCATCTAACTGCTCCTTTCAAAATTAATTTTTCGAATAACCCTTATTTTCGGTTCGCCACAGTAGCCTAACCCCTTGATAAAAGAGAGGGGAACAAAACAATCTGCCAATTTCCTTGACTTTTTCGGGAACCTCACGTCTTCGATTACAGTGCTTGATACGAATGTTCGCGTGTATACGAGTGTATAGGTACGTATGAAACGATCGGGTCTCGTTCGAGCACATTTCGCTCATTGATTCGTCGTGAACGCGTCGTCGCTCGTCACTATGTACAGTCGATATATCGTATACATCATATACACAAATATATGTACATACATACACCTAGGTATTTACGAGAGGCTAATGATTCTTAACCCATCGCACGTGCGTGTTTTCGCCGACGGATTCTCTCTCTCTCTCTCTCTCTCTCTCTCTCTCTCTCTCTCTCTTTCTTCCTCTCTCCCTCACTCTGTCCTTTCTCTCACAGTCCCTGGCCGCGAGAGACACTCCGATCGCTAAAGCCCGTATTATGATAATTGTCATTGTTATTATAAATTCGAGTCATTGATGAGCATTGGATCGATCGTCCGAATTTAGACGACAGCTCGTCGCGTGTTTACCCTCGTAAAAGTCATTCCCGTATCCCCAATGTAAGCATTCCGTCGAAATATTTTCCGTCGCTCGAAAAATCGTTCTTTTCTTCCTGTACCTCCCTGTATCTCACCGATGTTACAAAACTCCAGTGTCTGGCTGTACATTTCTGTTTTTTTTTTTTTCAGGCTTAAATTTAGCTCGCCTGGTTAGAATAGGATGCTGAGACGATATCTATAATTTTTGGAAATTCGGTTCGTTCGAGCAAAGTTGGCGTGAAAACGGCTGAGGCGTTCTCCTCCTAAGCTTTTGGTACGTGGAAATAAACGCTGCCAGCATTTTCATGCAGGGAAATTCATCCCGATCGATGGAGTAGAACGCAAACAAACTCAATTTTTCTTTCCGAAGGACAGTATGACGCGATATGGTTTTTTTTTACATCGTTTGTATGCAACGAAAATTCTTCTTCTATTTTATTTATTTATTTTTATCATCATCTAGAGTGTTTTGCAGCTTCGCCTATTAATTTTTAATAAAGATTCCGAAAAGGGTTTCAGTGAAGGTCGTAGCCCAAATTAGCCTAAAAAAATGGGGGGGGAAATAATATTTTCGTTGCATTCCAGCGATGGCAAAGTTCAATACCACGGCGCGATACCCGTCAGTATTTATAAGGAAGCACTTTGGTAAATGTAAAACAGTTTCATTAGCCGTAATTATTATATGTCTGGATTTTTGTTCTACGGGTGACACGATGATCGCTATCAAGCGTTATAAAAAGCGGATGTTTTTTTTTTTTTAATATACAGAAGACGTATTTTTTTTATCATAACCCAAAGACCCTTCCCGACATATACCTAACAACCCTACAAGGTGGCACTTATATTCCCCAATCCTTGCGAATCTGCGCACACCCGTGCACCCATCCTCGGGGAATTTTTTCCCCCGCCGTTAAACGCATCGACGGACTTTTATCCCGCGCGAGATGAGCCTTCGGGCCATCATCGCGAAAACGATTCCGTCGTAAAACTCGCGCGCGTACGCCCATGGGACTTTAAACGTCAGGCAAGAGTGTTGCGCTCTGCCCGATTGTCACGCGTACGACTTGCCCGCGAGAAAGAACAGCGTGAGAAAAGCAACGCGCCGGACTCGCGTAACTTGCCAATAAGTGGCAAATTGCGAGTGAAAGTGCGCGTGGGACGAAAAATAAAGTCGGGAAACGAGTTTCGTATCGGCGATTCGCACTTGTGGACCGACATAATTGATCGGCAATGACATTTTTTTCCTATCTGGCAAACGGCCGAGCGCGTTCGTCTCCTAATTCTAACGTAACTCTAGTATACGTATGTGTGTATTGTCAGATGACAGACGTACCCTTGGCTGCGCCATGAACGCCCTGGCCGCGCCGGGGAACTCTGCGTGTTGAGCCACCGTAGCGGCTGTATTTTCCCACAGTAACGAATATACAACCCTCCAACACACACTCAGCACCCTTCCGGCGACTTTCTACGCCTCTTTCACGACTGCCGCGCTTTTTCGCACCACTTTGGGGCCTGGTATTTCTTTCCGGTGCGTTTTTTCCTTCGCTGTTGAATCCTCGTTGGCTCTTCACCGCGAGGTTATACGCGAAGCGCGCGTCAGTCGCGATGATTTCTCGCGACGATCGATCTCGGGGAGGCTTCTTCGCGACCTCCTCCCGGTCGACCTACGACCCGGGCAAAAGACCACCGGGTCCTCCGACGATCCGGGTTTCCTCGTCGATGCTTGTAGGCAGCCCGGCGGCGAACCGGATGTCGGGACGTCCCGCGTTGCGATAAGCTGTGCTCCCCGTCAGGCCGGCCAAGTTTGCTCGGTACTTTATCGCGTCTCGTGGCTCGCTCGATTTCCCGATCAACTCCGAATAACGTTGACGCGCTCGTACGGCGTCAGCAACTTATCCTCGCCGGGGACGAATGCGCTCTTTCGTCCGTCCGCATCCTCTCGCTGCTCTCGCAAGCTCGTCTCGTGATTTTTCTTCGGCTCTCTTCTCGGCTTGGCACTTTGGAATTCTTCCTTCGGTATAACTCAACGACCCGATCTCGAGCGGTACTTTCCACCCTCGTTTCACCGTCACTCTTCGCCTCGTACCGGCCGTCACGGGCCACGCGAAGAGATAATCGCTCGATTTAAACGCTTACTCTCTCGCGCGCACTGTCACCGAATATACCTGTCAAAATGGCAAGTCTGCCTTCCGTCACCGTGACAAACGCGAACAAGAATAAGGCGAAAACAAAAGATGAAGAAGAAGAAAGAGAAGAAGAAGGAAAAAAGAAAAAGCGGGAAAAACAAACGAACGAATCTTCACTTCGTCGGACACTGGAGACTCGCGAATCCTGTCACTCCTAACGACGTATACATCCTCTCGCACTTCTCAGGCTATTGTATCAGCATCGATTTCGAAGCCAACACGGACAACGATGATGAGCCCACCTCGAGAGCCTTCGTCCACTCGCGTCTTTCTCGTTTCGTTATCGATCGAATCGTGCCCGATCGGGGGACAGCCGGTGCTATACGATCATTTGCCGACTTTTATCTCCGATTACCCGCCAAACACCAACGGATCCCACGGCGCGAGCCTGCGTGACGCAACGATAAACAAAACACGGGCCGTTTGTGAAGCAACGACGGGCAATTTTTTTACACGTCGCAGCAATCGTAAAGAGACAGATATATAAATATACACACGCGCACACACGAGCGTACACACGCGCACTTACACACTCAATATACACAAGATTTAACAAGAATCACGGCATACGTGACGACCGCTGGACCCGTGTTCTCAATTGTATTTCTCTTTCCGATTATCTCGACAGTCGTGTCGCATCCGTGGCACGGACCATCGGCAAAACAACACCCGAGAGAGAGAGAGAGAGAGAGAGACAGAGTGATACACCCTTCTCTCCGTCTTTCGCGACCGTACTCCCTCCTCGCGACACTTGTTGTGTATAGATATATATCTATATATATATATATATACACATATAATATATATATATATATATATATATCTTTAAAACTTGTCGTTGACCGGCACGATTTTCGAAGCACGCGTCTTATCCCATACGATAGTTATGGACAACTCGTTCACAGGCTCCATATAGGCCCGGCGATATCTATTATCTTACGAATTCAGTGCGACCTCTCGTCTTCTCTTTTTCGCGAGTACATCGGTGCGCACACACAGGGGGGAGGGGGACGGTGGATGCACGCACGGAAACGGAAAGGCCCAAAAATCACGGAACCGAATCTCGCTGCGAGAAACGAATACGAACACACGAAGGCGCGACGACGACGATAAGGCAAAACGCGAAATAATCCCCCGGGGCAAATCGTTCGTGTGTAATATGATAATAATAATAATAATATTGTGTAAACCGCGCGCGGCGTGTCTTGCGTTACGGGAAAAATTGTTACCGACGAAGGAGCGAAGCGAGCCGTGGAAGCGCCTTGCGTTTAGATCCTGCGCCGTCCGCAGTCGTTCGCCAACTGTCAATCACCGCGGTGCACCGGGACGGAGTGGGAGGACGACAACTCGACACGCCCATCGTCCACGTCCAATGCCCCGTTCGGCCGCCCACTTCGACCCAGGCGACGCCACGCGGTCGGATTTCGCATCATGGGATCTCCGCCATCGCTACACCGACACACGCTTCTCAGGCGCTTGTACATACACACACGCGTATATATGCATATACGGGTGAGCTTCGGGGTTTCTCCCTCTCTCTTTCTCCCGCAACCAACACTCGTGGTGTTTGCTCTTTTCCGTGTATCTTCGTTTCTCCCTGTCTCTCTCTCTCTCTCTCTCTCTGTCTCCGAGCTCTGGGTCTTTCTCCGTTGGCGGCGCTGCTGGGATCGCACGCACACGGCGGCTGGGCGAGCGAGCGCGGCCGCGCTCTGGCTCGGTCTCTCTCGCTCCCACTTTCTCGCTCTCCCTCTCTTTCCGTCTTGGACTGGATGGGCTAGCCGGCTCTCCCTTCCACGCGCTCTTGGCCCAGCCGAGAAGCGCGCGGCGGGAGAAACGCGCGCGCGCCCTCTGCGTGTCGCGCCACCCCGTTCACGCAGCTCTCCCTCGATATAGTGTTGTGCGCCCGCGCGCGCGCGCGCACACGCCGGTTCCTCGTTGCTCTCGATACGCGGGCCTCGCAGGCCACGGCCTTCCCTCCGGTTTGACGTTTTGCCGCTGCCACCGCCGCCGCCGCCGCCGCTGCTCTCATACACGGCTCCCTTTGCGCTTTCCCGCTCTCTCCCCCCCCCCCCCCCCTCCACCGTCTCGCGCTTTTGATAATCGCTACTTTGCGTAGAAACCAGCACGTAGGAGTATTCGAGGCATGTTCGTGCCTTGTGCATATACGCGCATCACGTTGTAGTTCCGTGTGGAGAGTCCAACATGTGGATTCGGTTGACAGCGTTAATCGTGGCGATTCAAGGGAGTAAGCTCTACACAACACACGCCTTTGGCTTTGACGAGACAACCGTCAAAATTGCGCGGTAGTACGCGGATTTGCCGCGACTAGCTTCTCTAGGCATTGGCGGGTTGCTTGGATCAGAGAAGCCTCGCGATGTTATCGGCCCAATGATACCCGGCTCGTTTTTCATCCGCGTACGAGGCTTGATCGCGCCCACGCCGGTCCAATAGCCTTCATCGCGAGCTCAATTCTTCGGATGTACACTTCCCGTCCTACACGGAGATTATAACCCCAGGGCATTTCACCTTTGTCTACCGAGCCTCCCTTTGACGGACATCTACACCCTTGTCCGAAACACGACAAGCTCCCTCCTTCGACAATGTCCCTCAACACTTCGACCTATCGATCTTCGTATTGACCTGCGCACGCGGGGATCTTGAAAATTTGCTGTTGTTTGGCCAGGAGGAGAGAGACAGCAGTAGGATGAACGAAACAGCTGACTCTCACGAGGTCTCTAGGCCCGTATAGTGGGGAATTGGGTCGCGCGAACGTGCGGTTTCGAACTTTGAATGGTATTCGGTCGTATAGTCGGGTGAGTAATAGCGTCGGGTGGTGGTGAACGGGGCCGAGAGAGAGAGAGAGTTGGAACCGCTCTGGTCTGTGCTCCATGCTGTATGTCCCGGTGTACGAAACAACTAGCAAGGGTGCAGAGAGAAAGAGGGATGAAGATAGACGAACGACGGCCAACACATAGCGCAAGGGGGTGAGCGAACGGCGGGAGCATCGAGAGCGAGAAAGAGAGCAGAGAGCCAAGCTTGTCACCGGCATCACTCAGTGTCTCCCAGTTCGGCTCCCGCACTCTCTCTCTCTGTCTCTCTCTCTCTCTCTCTCTCTCTGTGCTCCGCTGGCCTTCGCCTACAACCTCGATTTTATGAGCGTTCGGATGCCATCCCGCTCGCATTTATCCGCTTTCGCGTATAGTGCACCCCGTACACCCGCAACGGAGATCGCTCCACGGACTAGACTCGTATGTATATTCACCATCCCTGTGTGTACATTCCCTAAACCCCGAGCTAGCCCGTGCACGCGTAGCGTTTTAAAGCCCCGGGAAAGCGAAAGCTTCGTGGTATATCGTAGCGTGGAATATCCATGCTTCGAGGTACAAGTACGAGTGCGTATACCTGATCATCAGATGGCTGCTCAATCTTTCTCACGAGAAAGATTGCTACGGACAGGCTTCAAGCGCGTTTGCGCTCAAAAAGTCGAGGGACAGCATGCTCTCTTATAGGAAAGACGTCGTGACCGTTCTTGTGTGCAATTTTATTTTTATTCGCAAATGGCAAGTAGAAACGAAAGACGTAACGTCTCCGAACGAAGATAGTGACACCATGAATTCGGGACCGCTGATCTACCAGTTGCGCCAAGTCATTGTACGAGATCGGTCGTCCGAAAAGAAAGTCAGATTACACATTTGTGAAATTGCAGCCATGGATTTGCTGCGTTCAAACATACATCTTACAGGGTACCCCATCCGTGTGAGAATTTTTTCGCCCAATCAGTCAATGTGAAAACTGTTGCAAAGGTCCAAGGTGAAGTGGAACTAGAGAAAAGCAATCGACAGCTGAATTTAGGCGATAAGTCGAATTTGCGGGAGCCGGCAAGTCATTGTATCATTCCAACAAGTAACCCATCCAGAAAGTGACTAACGGGCTAGGGTGGGAACTCGCTCTTTCCAATTACAGCGACCGTCGCTGACCAAAAAGCGCGCAATGACGTGCAACTCTTACAGGCGTTAACATTCCAATCGCTCGGGCGTGTACACTGGAGGAATCGGTCGATCGGCACCAGCTACCGATGTAGTTATTCCGTACGGTTGCCAAGATTCGGCCGGCCTCGTAGAAAATTTATCACTAGACTCGTGGAACTTGGCTCACGAAAAACCCACGCAAAGTGATCCCATTGAATAGGAATAGTCCTGACCTGTCGGCTCTTCAGACTCTGTCTCTCTTAGTAGGCATCAGGCGGCAGGCGTATACTCGGGCCACTGACCTGGAGCGATTAGACGTTTCTTTCCACAGATCATGGCGCGCTTGCAGGAATCACTTCGACCACCAAGTGTATCCCATTGGAAGAGGCATGTGGTGGAGTCCACTGCGGCTCTGATTGATCCGTAGGTGTGCCTGTTGTCCATACCGCGCATATCTCAGCAGGCTAAACGTGCACCTCTCCCTGCTCTCTTCGCATTGACGGTAGGGGCGCAAGAGACCGCAGAGTCAGAGAATGACGAGTACCACACGGGAAATATTTTCTAACTGTACAGCCAGGAACACTGCCCTACTCCGACAAACATTGGGTGTGCAAGGCGCAGCACAGAGAGCGAGAGGGGGGGGGGGGCGCAGAATGGAACGGACCGTTTCTCCACTGTGCCCAGACAGACATACTCGCTCCCGTACAGCCCTGTTATTTCGCAATAAATCACCCCGCGCACAGATATAACTCGAGCCGACGTTTACACGGAGTCGTGTAAATATCCGTCGATCTCCCGGTGGTTCGGTTGAGGGTTCCGGTCCGCTCCGTCATCGTCCATCGTCTCGGTTCGCGCGGTACACCTCCACGATGAACCAGCAAGGAAGATGCTGCTGCCGCAGTTGGAGCCGCCGGTAGCGAGATATCGTCACTTTTCTTCTCGCACCCACTCGTGCTGCTATTTATTAGCGCGCAAAAGGACTTGTCACAATTTACCGGATAAAATTATGCAAACGAATGATGAAGAATATAAATATCTATTTCATCGGAAAACGTCTGGTAGGAAAAATATTCTATAATATCCCATTATAAAGATATCCCATGACAGCCGTGCAGAAATTGTAGCAGGCATGAGTGTATTCTCATACTTGTTCCTACTTTCGGATAAGGATCCAATGGGTCATCGCATTGGATCCTTATACTAAAACGTCACGCTCCTACATTGGATCCTAATCGGGATTTCCCATTGGCGTCCAATGTACGAATCCGATTCGAAACCTAAAGGAATCCCAATTGCCGAACAGAATCCGATACGATTCCTGGTGGATTTCGTCACATTCTGCACGTTGAATTTTTCAAACAAAATATATGGATATATAACATGAGTGGGTCTTGAAGTATCAATTTTATCGTAAAAAAGTAAAAATCGCTCATAAAAGCATATGGTCAAAATGGATTTGACTCACATAACTGAAAATCCACGTAAATCGTCGTTTTTACATTTATTTAACTGCACTTTGACGAAACGTGCAGGTTATGTTTCAACACGTCGAGTTTTTCCTCATGAATTTTCACATATTTTCGATTTGAACGTGGTAAGAATTTTCAAACGATGTTCAACCAGAAACAGTGCAGAATCCAATCGGATCCAAATGAGGACTCCCTATATGAGGTGCCCCTAAAGATTCCCTGTAGAGATCTTGGGACTCCTCAATAAATTTGTCCAAGGGATCACGAAAATATATTTTTTTGGCAGATTAAAAAAAATCCAATTGAGAATTTCAAATAAAAATAGCCAATGTGGACTCCGCACGTATGCGGCGTCTTTATTAAATACCTATAGGGATGCGGTAGGATCTAGGGGCTCCCAACAAATTTCTACACGGGTACTTCCCCACCCACGTTCTCGCCGCGACGTATTGTCGTAATATAGTATTGTAGAAGATTATTAATTGGATTTGCTTAAGGTTGGGAATTATAAGGGATAGTCTCTCGAAATTTTATTATTGTTGAGAAATTTTTCTTTCCATCACTTTCGAGTAAAGCTATGCAATGTGGAGAAAATGTGCGGCAAAATGATCACGAATAAAAGTTTTGTCCACAGAGTCCGAAAAAAAAAAAAAACAAATATGTGTTTTCGCCATTTCCGGCCACTGGAGTACTATTTTCGGTAATCAGGCACGAAAGTAAGTGACAAGAGAATTTTTAAACATAGTGACTCAACCAATTTAATTCGTTCACGTTGTTATTCGAACGATATAAGTATTTATAAATCTAAGCAATATATTTTGGTGCTCAACAATTTAAATTTGGCAATTCGGAACTGTTTATTTTCTCTTTCCGTTGGATTTATTCCCTCTCTAGATCCCATTCCCCTTTTTAGCTTTGCAGCTTTAAAGTTTTAATGTTGTCTATTAAAAAAAAAATCGCATTTAAAAAATATTTGCCGTTGGCTGTTATCGTTGGGTTTTGTTTAGATGGAATTAAAAATCCAAAAATATTGAAAGAATATATATAAAACTTTTAACGATGCCTATCTGTACACTTATACATTTTATAATTGCCCCCAAGCACATGATTGATAAAAAATGTCAGTAACGTGCACGATATGCCGTTATACCGCATGACCAAAATCGCTTTCCAATGACATTTTCATTGTGCCATTTCTCGTCATGCCTCGTTAAAAATACATTCCACATCGTACGTCAAGAAATGGTTCTTTCAATCGAAAGAATACATTTTATGTCAGGTGCTGCCTTGCCTAAATCCTTCATAGTCACGTGAAATAAGGAAAGTACTTTCGAAATACTCAATAGTATGCTATTGATACTGTGCTAAGTGTTTCCTCTAACGTTGACCTCGGAAATTCCAAGTGCTTTACATTTGCACGCGGTCCTTCGATGCAACGAAATGAAAAGCCCTCCAAGCCCCAAAAAACAGGTGCCCGAATGATTCTCAATGCACCAAATTCCCGTATCATCAGGTTTACTCAAGAACGCGTTCAGTCATCTAGCACTAACTGCGCGAGACTCAAGACAAACTACAGCTCCTGCCTTATTGACGAGAGTTGAGGTTATTAAAACAAAATTTCAAGGAATAAATAGGATGATTTAAAAATCGTTTGGACACTCATTTGTATGTACATTAACGAAGTTGGGTATCAAATTTCATTGAAAAATATCAATAATTAAAGAAATTATAAACAGTCTCGTAAGGGACCTTTGAACGTGGGGGGCTCAACGGTGTACTTGGTTTTAACTGTTTGTTTTTAAAATAAATAATACGGGCGAAGACTTGACCGAGCTTTTTTTGTTATCGCGATTCAATCGGAAAAAAAAATTTGAATTTTTTGTTTCGATTTTTCGAAGAAGAATGAATTAATAACTATTTTTTTTTTATGTTAAGAAGAAAAACGTCGATCAAGACTAATCTACTGTCACCCTGACTAAGTGTACCAAACTTCAAGTCACCCCGTTCGTCGGATACCGAGAAACCGTATACACCCTTTTGAAAAACATAATTTCAAGAAAAACGCGTTTAAAGTTTTACTAGCAGTTCTATCGTCGTAATCATAAGTTCACCTCAAATCTGCGATTCCCGCAGCACATGTTGGACCTTCCTCTTCAATTTGAGTTGGCTCAAGCGACGAACGAGAGTTTTGAAATGTTCACAGTAGCCTTACTCCTCGATCAAAGCGACGCTTCCCAGACAGATCCCAAGTTTTTCACGAACGTTTTTCCCGGCATCTTTGCACATGAGTTCGGACTTCTCGTGCCCTCTATAATGAGCTTCGTCCCTGCGAAGCCGAAACGCCGCCACGATGTTTCGGCGGTTCTCTACCGCATACCTACATATATACCGGTGCGTTCGCGATCCGGCGGTAACAAAGCTCGGCAAGAGCTCTTTCTTATGGCCGATATCGTTGCCAAGGCTCAAAACAGCGCACCTTCGTGCCTCGATGCATAAGACTTGCTTTATGCGTCCAAACACGTATACGGACTAACCGTGCTCCTTGTATACTTACGCGGGACGTGGGTGGGGATCGAGAAGCGGGGAATTCGGTGGGTGAGTAAAGAAGAGTTATAATTCGTCGTTGCGGAGCTCGCGGTAGGAACGCCGATGCACGCACGCGTGTGCGATGCGGTTAGCTAGTTCTCGCCGGTACTTATTGGGCCGAGATTCGCGCGCGAGCTGGTCGCCCATATATATACATATATACACACACCCCTTTTGATATTCTTTGGTCGGAGCAGAAACGCTCGTGAAGCACGCGATTATATGCACACGCAGCTTCGAATTCTCTGCTTGTTGTGCATGCGCGCGCGCGCGCGCGCGCGCGCGTGTGTGTGTGTGTTCGACGGCTATGCGAAGAGGCGCGTAGGGATATATGGGAACACAAGGTGATCGCGCGCGCCAGAACGACGATGACGACGAGTACCGACGCTATCCGCGCGGATATAACGGGACGTACGGGAATTGGTCGCAATAATAATTTGCTTCGGCAACATATATATTTACGTATAAGGAGAACGCTGACGCGACAATGCGGAAAGATCCGTATGTGCGCAGGAGAGAGAAGGAATACTCGAGGCCTGCGAAACCGCGATTATCCGCATTACCGACCTACGTATATACACGTTTTAAGGGGTTACCCCTACTTGCGATTTTGAAAAAAATCGATTTTTTTGAAGTATAAGTATCTGAGAATATGTCGTGAAAATTTCAAGTCGATCCGAACAAAATTGACTGAGATATGAGCATTGAAAGAGAAGAATCCGCGTTGAAAGAGCGTTGAAAGAGACACTTTAAACGCGTTTTTCTCAAAATGCCATTTCTGAAGTCCGTGACCAAGATTACTCGAACACTAATGAACTGATCTTCTTGAAATTTTGCAGGCTTATTTAATACATAAAAATCTAGTCTTTAATCGTTCGATTTTTTTTCGAAAAAAAAAAATGGCCGTTTTATAGCCAAAAAACGGCCGTTTCATTTTCGTTAAAATCGAAGCATTAACTATGACTGTCCGCCAATTTGTGAAAAATGAATATTTTTTAAAATCCTTCGATTAAAGACTAGTTATACTTATATTTGACTAAATCCATCCGCATTTTTTTTCAGATGATCCACTTCGCCGCAATGTTGGTCACCGCAAACCGTGTATATAAAAACCTTATTTCATTGACGGCCATTTGCCACTAAACAATGTAATATTTTTCAATAAAAAAATGACTGAAAGTTCTTCAAGATGTGTTCTTTAAGATGGTATATTGATCGATTAAAAAAAGTTTTGTAGTTTTCTTTTAAAAAATTCATGAAAAAGGCCTTTTTTTGCGCTACAAGTGGAGGTAACGCCTTAAGTACACAGTACGTAACTTCACGTGTATATATATTTGTGTTACAGTGATGCAAAAAAACGACTTCTTTCTTTGGGCCTAGAGGGAGAAATGTGACGGTGAAAAAAAGAATCGGTGGTATTTTTCGAATTTTCACGTTTATCGGCTGAAGATGGCCGTTGGAAAACACGTGAATCACCGATGTTTGCATTACTCAAAGATAAGGATACGTACTTCAGTTACCATCCTGTTTCCGTACGGTGTATGCAAAAATCGGTGGTACTTTTTGAATTTTCATGTTTTTCAGCTCAAGTTGGAATCCCGTATGAAAACGGAGGGATTTGATAGCTCGAAATGTTTACAGCCTCGAGTCACGAGGAAAGGCGAAACTCCGGTGTCTGCCATTTTGCGTATTATCTCAGTATATTCTCGATTCGATAATGTCACAAAGACTTTGAGGCTCTATTGGTTTTTTATGGAGTTAGCTACTTTTAGCGAAATTTCGCGCAGACGTTTGGTGGGGAGTACCCAGATTCCACCACATCCCTATAGGGATTTAATAGGGACGCCGCATGTAGGAAGTCCATATTGGAATTCAAGTAGATTCCGTGCTAGTTCCCGATCGACGTCGTTTGAGAATTTTTTATTTGAAATTGTCCAACGAAACTTGTTGGATCTCCCATAAAATATCCTTTTGTAATCACGCGCACACATTTTTTGGAGAGCCCCAAATGCACCATCTCTATGGGGATTTATTAGGGACACCACACACAGGGAGTCCTCATTGGGGTCCATTTTGATGCTGCACTGTTCCTCGATGTACGCCGTTTGAGAATTCTTACCACGTCCGAATAAAAAATATGCGAAAAGTCACGAGAAAAAACTCGGGGTGTTGAAACATAACGTGCACGCTTCGTGAGTTGATACGCGTGTGTTGATATCATGTCAAAGTGCAGTAAAATTAATAAGAAAACAATAATTACAGTGGATTTTATACGTGATCCAAATCAATTTGTAAGATATACTTTTTGAGCGATGTATACTTAAAAAAAATATAGATCCTTTTACGTTTTACTCATTTTGTATATATATTGTCATTGTATATATATTTTATATTTCCCTGAGGGGACAGTAATATTTTATAGCCATAGTTACTGCCAAAAGTATAGTACTGCTTATTGATATTTTAGCAGTTGCAAGAATTACGCACACATGTTAACCGCCAGCACCAATATTACAAACATACGTTTATTCTTTAATGCTATATAATTTTGTAGGTTTTCATAAAATGGATACTCCCTGATACTATCAAAAATTTACTTCCCCAAGATTCTAATAGCAAACTGAAATATATATATGTTTATTAAAAATGTTGCCGGTCATTTGCGACAATGTTTATAGTGATTTGTACCATATTATAAGGTACGACCTGCTACATGCGTAATTCAAGTGTTGGTACAATGCCCGTCTCCTAAATGCATATAATATTTCATGAATCCAAAATAAAGTAAAATACGCCACTGAGAGTTCTACCCCTATTATTTTTTTTATTATACTTCGCCATTCCTTGACCTCCTATAACGATTTATTGCGAAGAAAATATTTCGGTTAATCGGTATCGAAGGTAGAACCTAACCTTCTGCCTATTCTACACTCAGAAAAAAATCATTGTTCCAATATCATTGGTGTTATTGAATGAAATTTCGTTGATTCGATTGTAAAATTGTTGGTGTAAATAATCGGATTTATTAGTCTAAACGAAACGCTATTGATTTCAAGAACATGATAAAATTATTTTTTTTTTCTTCAAACAGATATATTGTTAGCCGAGAACAATATATTATTGCAACTATCTAAAAAATCATCGCAAACAAATTATATAGATTTTGATGCATTTTCTGCAACGAACAAAAAAAAGCGTTTCAATTCATAATATGAATATTGTTGATTCGAGTACACAAGAAAAATTGAATTTCACTCGTTTGATTCAGATAAAATTTCTATTGAGTAAATATGTTACTTAATTTTTTTCACCATATCCGATATTGATTTTCAAGTACATTATTCGTTAAAATAATAATATTTTATTTTGATTGAAAAATATTAAGCAAATGTCTAAAGTGGTTAAAAAATTATGCGAAAATAAATTTTGTTTCTTGCGCATTTGGTTGAAAAAATTCAACCAAATCAAATTATGGGTGTGAGGAAACCCGTACTTCTCGGAGTAACCGCTAGAAACCGCACGCGCGCTCGTTTCTCGTAAGCGTAACGCGAGCCGAAAATGTACTTAATCGCCGAAGAAACTCTAAAGAGTATCGTTTCTCGGCCTGTGGCTAAGATCGAAGTGTAGTATCTGTTCTTATCAGTTGAAAATCTGATATTCTCTCCATGGATATTCCATTGGATATCTGATATTCTCTCCACTATTATCGTGGATGATCATTATAATGCTCACTTTTTAGGTAAGATTTGAAAAAATTGAAGATCTTTCAATTATCAATATATTCTTTTGATTGCAATGAACATTTATTTCATCGAATATTATATTTTTTTTTCTACGGGAGACTAAATGCGTTGCTACAGATGACACCCGCACTTTGTGGTAAAAATACCATTATTTCGGATCCATATTGTTGATATTTCAATCATGATATACACTTGTCTCTATCTCATACTAGTTGCATGATATTGCACTTTTGATATTGTACGAAGTACGAAAATGTTACGTCTAATGGCATATTCGTTTTGATGCAGTAAAGAAATAATCCATTCTATTGATTAAATTTTTGTACGAAATAAAAATTGTTGTAGCAATCGCTTAATTATTTCATCCATACATCTACAGATTGTATATACAATGATTTCAATAGATTATCATTTTATTTTAAGGTTAATCGAGATATGGAGAGAACAGAAGATATTTTCAATTAAAATAACATGTTAAAAAAATCAATCACATTTCCCAATATTTTATAGTATTGTAACAATGTCATATATCGATGGCACTCCGTGATCAGACATTTATTTGGGTCAACCAATGTATTTCTTTGATTCAATTGGTTTTTTTTCTCAGTGTACGCACGCTGCCACTATTCTACGGAGTACTCTTTTGTTTTGTAATGTGAGTCACTGTTTAAATGGATTTTTGACGCTTCGCAATAGTTTTGTACCATATAATAGTGATTTATACCATATTATATGATACAACCTGCCAAATGCATAGTAATGTGTGTCCTACAAGAACAGAAGGTGAACTACAAGAATAAGTGTTGAACTGATATCCTATTTTTGCAATGCAACATACAAACTATGTAACAGTTTGTGAGACATCCGTAGTTCTTAAAACTATTAAGCTGCGGTTGCTCGAACTGCACATGACTTACGTCGTCCCTATAAGTAAACTTTACTATAATTTTTTCGAATAGCCACTTTTCGTAAGGTCTTCTAACAAATCATACTCGACAAATGTTAATGATAATAATATGAATTATATAAACTTGAAAAGTATAGTAGAAGTTTGACTTTTCGCTCCGTGTGTGACAGTGCCGTGACGCTGGACTCCACAAAAATATGCCATTTTTTTCCTACATTCACTTTATTACATTTTATTACGTTCGCCATCATTGTCGCGTCAATATTCGCTTGTTTCATGACGAACCGCGCGATTCCAGCACCGAGAGCCGATCAACTTATACAAATCTCTTGAATTGTATCATCCTTTCGCATCTCTTCTCACTTTCGCCCGAGCGAATCACTAATCTCCAATTCAGGAATGTCTCGAACTTGAACTTGATTGACTTCAGCGGAACGGACGAGCGTCAAGGCTCGAAAGAATTTCTAAAAAAATGATCAAACGAACGCTAAAAAAATCGCTGGTCCTTCTTACCCGCAAGTCGCCGTTATCTCGTTGTATCCCGCAGCTCATCAATAATTAGCATGCTTCGCCTAAATTAGCAAGTAAATTGCCGTTAATGGTTTTCCGCGTTAAAATCGCTCCTGCTGAAAATAAACCTGACGTCGCCGTTCGTCGATCTAGAAAAGTTCATGTATATGCATATGTACATTCACACTTATCCTGAAATCATTGGCCTATGATACTTCAACTACCTCAACGGCGCGGCACAGCGTATTCCTTCGTAATACGACCATTGTGCATGTATGTAAATGTGCGTCAAAAGTATACATCATTGAGAAAGTGTTTATAGAATTCGGAGTGACGATAAATTTCGGGGCCGGTAGACGACGAGACTAAAAGTTCTTCGCATCATTGAACATCATTCCAGAACGCGTTATATGTGATATACGTATACAGGGTGATTCACTACAAGTTAGTCACTTGAAACCACCTATGAATGTTGATTTTTTTTTCGAGTGGAAGTATCAACTTGATTTCAAAGTCGGATCGACATTTTAAAAGGGAAACCCCCTTTTTATTGGCCACAAATGTGGAGCACAAAAAACCAATGATATGCAATAGATTAACCTTGGGACTTTAAAAAACCAAATAATGTTCAAAACGGTAATTTTTGTCCAGTTGCCTAGCCAAAATAGAGAATTTTTACTTGACCATTTGTTTTCGTGCATTGAGAAACGAAGTCTGCATAGATGTATCAACTACTCAGAAAGACACGAAGGAACGTATAAACGACGCTTGTCGATCAATTTCTAAGAAGACGATACAAAGAGGTCACGCATCATTTCGAAATCGTATCGTAAAATGTATCGCGGTTAAGGGGTTAAGCCACTGTGACAACCCGAAAATCATGGGGATTAAAAAATATTAATTTTGAAGGAACAAGATTGGAAAATCGTTTGGACATTTATTTGTATGTACATTAACAAATATGTGTACCAAATTTGATAACAAAATATCGATAATTAATGAAGTTGTAAACAATCTCGTGAAGGACGTTCAACGGAACGTGAGAGGCTCAACGGTGTACTTCATTTTGGCCACCCAGTTGATCTGACAATGAAACAAACAAAAAACGAGTGGCTTTGTATTTTTTTAAATAATATTGGCTAAGACTTGAATGAGCTTTTTTTGTTATCGTCTTTCAATAATAAAAACAAATTTTGGGATTATTTTCTTTCGATTTATCGAGGAAACATCACATTATTTTTTTTAACGACTAATGCAAACAGGATGTTAAGAAGAAAAACATCGGTCAAGACTAAACTGCTATTACACTGAATAAGCGTACCAGATTTCAAGTCCATCCATTCTTTAGAGGTGAAATCGAGTACATCGTTTTGAAAATCATAGTTTCGAGAAAAATGTGTTAAAATTTTTACTAGCAGTTTTATCGTTGTAATCATAACTTTTCCCGCAATCTGCGATTCGTGCACCATAAGTTGGACCTTCCTCTTCAATTCTACTTGCCTCAAGCGACGAACGAGTGTTTGTCTCTTTCACAGTAACTTAAACCCTTAATGGAATAATTTTTAAACACTTCCAATAAAAATATATTTTGCTTCGGAAACTACAGCCATTTTCGCGTGTCTCCCTTTAATTGCCGTTTTGCAAGTTTTTTTTGGTATGTAAAGGTCAACCCAAGGTCACGATATTATAGATCATTACTTTTATTTTTTGGTGCTCTACATTTGTAGACAAAGAAAGGGTTTCCCTTTCAAAAAGCGGAGATGGCATTGAGATCAGGTCGATACCTCCACATGAAAAAATCTAAGGCTACCAAAATGTAGGTAGACATTCACAAACCATTCAAATTCTGTCTCTGACTTTTTGTCTAGAATTAATATTTATAGGTGTTTCCGAGTAGCTAACTTCTAGTGAATCACCCTGTATAATATAAGTATACATATATATATAAGATGAACAAATATTTTGAACCCATTGGATGTATTATATGATGTTGGCTATCAGCACATCTGGCTACTTTGAGGACAGTCTTCAAATTTATTTTTCAAACAAATCATTAATCTTGCCCTGAAAACGCTTCTCAAAATGACTGTCACAAAAATATGCTTACATTTATCTCAAGGTGAATATGAAGACATCGGGGCTTACATAACGTTAAGTATCGTCTCAATGGGCAACTATGACGACAGTCCTCAAAGTTAAATGTCTTCAAAAGCTTCTTCCGTATGTATATTCATCTATACATTCGTGTGTACGTGTGCTGGTATGTGTCTGTGTGAGTGTCCGTGTAGATATAGAACGCGTACGTACCTATGTATATGATATAAATGTGATCGTCAAGACTCGATTAATATTCGTGTAGCGAGCGTGAGAAGAAAAAATCTATTAGTATACCCACAGAGTTCGTTCGTTCATATGACGAAAGCGCGCGCGACGCAGACTCTCGAGATCGAGCCGGAGTGTTGATCGATATTTTCGAATATCGTTTCGGGTAAACATAACTACGAATTTCGCTCATAGCTAATATAATCGGACTTTGTATAGTTGTAATTGCCGTCGTAAAATTCTCACATTCTTCGTCGCAAGCGCGTATGTTTGATGTGACTTTCGTATACACACACGGCGAGATAGCTGTACGAATTATCCGATCGATATAGCGAAATTTCGTGTTTGTCACCGCATATAGTACCAATATACTTTTGGCTTGACTAATATTTTCAGGGAAGGGTTGAAAAGCTATCGTCGTCTACAGGACGCAGAGACGCGACGGAGATCTGAAATTTCACGGCTCGCTCGTTACCTCGTCCTTAATCAGCGGCGTGAAATTACATTTACGTGCTAGTCGATCGCGCTCATTCTCTCTCTCTCTCTCTCTCTCTCTCTCTCTCTCTCTCTTGCTCTTTCTCCCCCTCTTTCGCTACCGTTATCCTGTTATTCGCGGAGATCGATTTGGAGCATCAAGTTTTCTCTTCGCCTGGAAGGCCAGCGGGGGCGGAGCAGCGAGCGAGGGGTTGATAAAAACGGAGAACGGACGCGCGTATTGCGACGATCGGATTCAGTGAGCTGAGAGAGCTCTGCTCGTCTCGTTGAGGGAACAAGATAGATCGAAAAATTTAAGAAGTTAAAATTATTCATTTATACGCCGCGAGCGATATTGCGAAGGTGCTAGGGGGCCGTTGAAAAATGTCCTGACCGCAAACGAAAAAACAACAATTCCTGTAAACTTCTCATTATTTCAAACAACCATTGTTAAGATTTCACCCAAATGGGATTGTTGGGGGAACAACGCAAATCTTGCCAGAAGATTGAGACCGAAATTCCTCGTCTCTCCCAAACATAGCTGAATGGTGATAAAAATGTGCAGGGCTGCAGCCGACACTTGACGGGTTTATTGAGACAAGGAATTCCATTTGGCCAGATAAAATCACGCCTCGCCTCAAATGGTTTTACGAATTAAGAGAAAATATACCTCAAGCGATCTATTCTTTTTTTTTTTTTGACTAAGAAATGCATTTGAGCCCTGAATATGTGTATATAAATATGTGTGAGGAAAGACTATGAATATATCAGGCTGTTTTGAGGACAATTCCCAAGATTGTAGACGAACGGGCCTACCTTTATCGAAAGTTGATTCTGAAGACATTCAGTGCTTACGAAATGTTGATTGTCGAGACAATAGACTGCTATGAGGACAGTCCCCAAAGTTGAATATCCTCAAAATTCCCGTTCTATCTGTACTGGGTAGTTTTAGCTATGAGGATAGTCCCCAAAGTTGAATATCCTCAAAACCCCTTTCCATCTGTACTGGGTAGTTTTTAAAATATATATATTGGCGTGGATTAAGGCTGTGTACTAGGCTGAAACGATCGAGAGGTCGTGGGCTTCTGTTCGCTTGCTATTATAACCAGGAAACGAAAGGTGGAGTGGAGCGCCGTAGGGCGGTCGGCCGGAGGACGAAGAGGGGAACTCCGGCAAGGGTGGATGGCCGTGATCGATCACCTCACGGTAAATGCGACACCCCCAGGAACACACATCCGCGCCCCATTAAACCGGCGCGCTGTATTCGAGGACTAAGGCACCTCGATGTACTCTTACTAGAAAGCTCTATAGATATATGTGTCTGGATTTGTATGTGTGTGTGTGTGGGCGTGCGTGCGCGTGTGCGTGCGTGTGTGTGTACATACATTATATACATACATATATATATACATATATATATATATATATATATATATATATATATATATATATATATATACACATATATATATATATATATATATATATATATATATATATATATATATATATATATATATATATATATACACGATGAGGCGAAACTCCCTCACGAGTGTATGCACCGACATGAAATGCGCACACCTTCCTCGCGTAAGTTGGCCCAAAGTTGGTATACGCGAAAGAGGTAGAAAACTCGTTGAACGCTTGAACAGCTGAGAAGAAAATGTTTCGTTGAAAAAAATCCCTCTCCCGATGCTATAAATGTACGTCGCAAAGATATATTTTTTCAATGAATGAAATGGAGCACCCGAACCAAACGTTTGGGCGGCTTTGCTATTTCTAATATTTTTTTTTGTTAATGTCAAGCATTTTTTAATATTACGTTTAGTAGCATTGTACACTGAGAAAAAAGTCCATGGTATTTACAAAAAAAGCCCATGGTATAAGAGGGGATAGTGAAATTCCTTGATTGACACCGCAATCATAATATGGTTAACGCAAAAGATAAGCGGAAAGTATATATCCAGGGTGTCCCTCTTATCTCTGCCACCCGAAATACCTCGGTAATTATCGATGTCACAAAAAAATGTTCCAGACAAAAGTTGTACGGTGTGAAGGGGCCATCAAATGCAACCATTTTTTTGTATTTCGGTGGAGGCGCTGACGCACAGTGAAGGTCACCTCCACTTTTAGAAATAGAATAGTACATTTTGTTTCAACCATCTTGTGGAGCACCTCAAGCCGCATAAAAAACATTGGGGGGTCAACGTCGTTCAAGGTCATTCAAGGTCAGTCTTGATGATACAAAACTAAATATCTCGGATCACTGCCAAATATTTGGTAGTGATCTGAGATATTTAGATTTGTATTTCATTGTAATAGGTGTTCGAAATGAACGTGAACGACTTTGACGCCCTAATGTTTTTTATGGGGCATGAGGTGCTCTACAAGATGGTTGAGAAAAATGAACCGTTCTATTTTAAAAAGTAGAGGTGACCTTTGTTGCGCGTCAGCGCCTCCATCGGAATGAAAACAAAATTGATCGCATTTGATGGCCTCCTTTACACCGTACAACTTTTGTCTGGAATATTTTTTTGCGACGTCGATAATTACCGAGTTATTTCGGGTGGCAGAGATAAGAGGGACACGATGTATAAACATGCTATTTGGAAGGCGTGTTTGACTGTCTATCATCTCCGAAATAATTATTAACCATTGTGAAATGCTTGGCAATATAGATATGGTTCATTTAGTACGATCACAAATTCGGCGCACGAATACTAATGCTGTATACCGTACTAAGTATTGGTCAGGTCAAACTTCTACTATTCTATCCAAGTTTGTTCAATTCATATGGTTAACATTAACGTTTGTCGAATATAATTATTTTGAAGACCTCATGAAAGGGACTATACGAAAAAATGATGCTAATTTTTATTAATAGCGAAGACGTAAATCATTTGCAGTTGAAGCAGCCACGGCTTAGTGGTTTCAAGAACTACGCGTGTCTCAGAACTATTCCATAGTATCAGTACCGGATTTATACTTTTCTTAAGTATAGGTAAATTGACTTTGTGCCGCCCTCGTATCTTAATCACTTGTATTTACCTAGGCCTTTTTAGGTGCCTCTAAAATCCGCCTCCCCCTAAAGTCTGCCGCCCCCTGGGAAGCTGCCTATCCGGCCTATTGGCAAATCCAAGACTGCATAGTTTGTTTGTTTGGGCAAAAGTTGGATGTCAGTTGAACACTCCTCCTTGTAGTTCACATTCTGTTCTTGTGCGAAATACATTACTATGCACATAGCAGGCTGTATCATATAACATAGTACAAATCGCTATGTACAAAACTACTGCGATCCGACTAAAATCCGTTAAGCAGTGACTTATAATATAAAAAAAAGATCGGTGCAAAAATTTTATCGAAATCGGAGGTAACAGCTATTCGGAAGTACAGCTGGAATGAATTTCGTTTGGCATGAATTTCGTTTGCCATATCGGCGATCAAGATGCCACAAGTACTCGATTCTGTAGTGGCAGCGTACGTAGTATAGGCAGAAGTATAATATTCGAAATATTTTCTTCGAAATCAATCATTACAGGAGGTCAGGGACTGACGAATTATACTAATCATTGAGGTGGAACTCGGAATTTAGTTTTTTATTTTGGGTTGATGGAATCTTCTATGCATTTAGTAGAGGGGCATTGTGCCTTGAACCAACACGCATGCAGTGTATAAAAAATAATCGAAAACACTCAAAATACGCATATAGCAGGTCGTATCTTATAGTATGTAATACATCACTATAAACATCGTCGCAAATCACAAGCAACATTCGTAATCAAGCATTCATATTTAAGTGCTGTTCACTATTAGAATCTTAGGGGCGTTAAGATTGAATAGTATCAGGGAACATCTCTTTTATGAGAACCTACTTTGTTTTATCGCAATAAACAATCAACGTATGCTTGTGAGATTAGTGGTTGCGGTTAACATATGTGCATAATTTATGCAACTGCTAAAATGTCAATAAGCAGTACTATACTTTTGGCATTAACTGTGACCATAAAATATTATTATCCCTTCTGGGAAATATAAAATATAGTTAAAAACAGCATATATGCCTCTCAGTATTAGAAAAATTAACGTATTTTTCAAGGAGGGATTGCATTTAGACAGAAAAAAATAAGCAATATTGAGCGATTTTTCAAACTGAGAAATATTTATTCTACAATTATCAAACTTTAGGTATACTTTAATAGTATATTTAAGTATACGAAACAATTTTTTTTTATGAATTCATCATCAAAATGGCGGAGCTGTGGCAGAGTCTTACAGCAAGGTCGTCGCGGGGGTTGCGAATCGGCGTGCAGTCTAGCTTCCCGTAGGCTTTGATTTGCAAAAAAGTTCAAACATTTTTTTAGGTACAACATGTATAGTTTCTATGTGACGGCAATTTAAATGAAGAAAATGGCCCGCATTTACAAAAAAAATCAACATTTCACGCAACATTTTTGTAAAATGTGGATTAAAAAAGGAGTTTTTTTTTCAATTTTTCAAAAACAATTTTCGTCAAGTAGAGGGTACCAATATTATCAATATTTCTATCAAGTTTCAACTCAATCGGCTTAACCCTCAAAGTGTGAAGGGGAGTCGAATGTGTCCGGGCCCAAATTACTTGTCCAAATTTCTCTAACACCAGCGACTTGCGCGCCATTTGAGTGGTACTAGAAAAAAGTAGAGGTAGGTAGGTATATGTGTGCACAAGGCCAGCTGCATCAGTCAGTTTTAGGAGGAACGAGCACGAGATCAAATCAGAGCAGGGTCAAATTCGACCCCCCTTCACACTTTACGTAAGTAAAAGTCAATTTTTTTGAGGATTTTTTTTCGGTTTTTTATGCATATTACACATAATAAGCTGTGAGAAATACGTGGATTTTTTTTTCAATTTTTAAAAATTAAAAAATTAAAATTTTTTTTCTTTTTGAGTTTATTGCTGTACAAATTACGAATTATTTTTTCTTTTTTTTTCAAATGAAAAAAAAAAATTTCTACTCCATTTCACAGCTATGGAGACGAGAACGCCAAATGAAATTTACGATTTACGGAGCCGTGCGTCCATGCAGTATTGTTACGAGGAGTCCGAAAACATTCTACAAATAGCATTAATAAAAAAACCATTTTTCTAAATGTATCTTTGACGTTGAGCGCTTTTTCCCTTCATTACCTCGCTTTTACCTCGTAAAAATATACCCATGTTCCCGTAATTAAATAGGGTATCTGGTTCAATTCTACCTTGATGGCATATTTTTTTTCTTAAAGAGCAACATTTTTCCGTTAAATAACCGGTTTTTAAATCTCGTTCACGGTAATATTGTTCAAACTACAATTAAAAAAAAAAGTTTTTTCTTCCGCGCATTGCTTTATATTTGTTTAAAAAAAACATATTAAAAATAACAATATCCGAAAAATTCTTGTTCGTACTTCGAAAGGATGAACTTCTAAGAATGAACCATGAATTTTTACAGATTTTTTCATCAACAATTGTGTGCTCGGTAGCGCGCCGCCGAAAACGACCCCCCTTCACACTTTGATGGTGGCAAAAACCCCTTCACACTTTGAGGGTTAATAGTTTTTGAGCAATCCTGCACGACAATTTCGATAATGCAGTATTGAGAAAAACGCGTTTGAAATTCACGCCCTCTCCGAATCCGAGCGGCGAGTCACAGCGTTGACGGGCTGTAACGTTCGAATTTTTTCGTATTGCGTTTTGAAACTTTGGGAAATCATTCTACATATATAGTTCTATCGTTTAAGGAAAAGAAAAGAAATCGATTTTTTTATCGTTGTAAATGGATATCCCCGCCTTAAGGGCTTTTTTAACAGTACTCCGATACTGTAGTTCTTGCGGAGTACTCGTGTAAAATGCTCGAACAAGAACAACTACCGTGATGTTCCCAATTTGTTCAGTAGTACTGAAGAATTATATTGTAGATGTTCCTTTCGTTTTTTTTTGTCATTAACCTATTATCATAGGGTACAGATAAAGTTATTATTATCCTTCGGTTCAGTCGTTGAAAAATTATAACAATAATAATAACCATGGATGTAATGAATCAATCATTCAAAACCCCGAACTCCCTTGACTGTAC
Source organism: Ophion ellenae (assembly GCA_963210295.1). Lineage (NCBI taxonomy): Eukaryota > Metazoa > Arthropoda > Insecta > Hymenoptera > Ichneumonidae > Ophion > Ophion ellenae. The sequence goes on from OY723385.1 coordinate 31,873,526, forward strand.
TCCTCATTATTATCGTGATTATCTTTCTCCCTCACTCTTCCTCTCTCTCTCTCCGTCTATTTATCGCTCTCTCCCTACCTCCCTTCCACCCTCTCTCCCTCTTCTTATCTTTTTTTTCTCGCTTAAAAGAGCCTATTTTCAAAAAGGACTTGAACGGCGAAGCAAAATTGAATGTTTAGACGCCGAATGCACTCGCATATACGTCACGCAGCGTCTCCATAAATCCTTGAGGCAAGAGTTCGAGGGGTCGTGCACGCGCGCTGCTGAATATAATTAGCGTTCGGATTCGTAGCACCGCGGGAATGAGAGATATAGATACGTATCCTCGCTCAAATCATGACGCGGTAGGAGAGATACATTATGTGCAAATGATCTCGTTGATGGACGGATATGAAAAATAATTTAAAACAAGAACAAATAAGGGGTGTGCGGGAAAAAAAAGCCACTAGACACCAGAGACTCTTATTTCGCGAGTGCTCTTGATCGCTGACTAAGCCAGAGCCAGAGAGAGAGAGAGAGAGAGAGAGAGAGAGAGAGAGAGAGAGAGAGAGAAAGTGAGAGCGACTGGGGGGGAGAGGGAGAGCGAGAGCGGGCAAGGAATTGGCGCGAGAAAGAGGAGGAAGCAAATATGTAACAGTGTTTAAGTGGTTAAGAAAATTCCAGATGTCTTCGAGTTTTTATCGAGTTGGACAACGCGCCCGGGAGAGTTATGTGGGCAGAATGATCCTGTGAGGCACACGATCTCCCTTAGCCTCGCACATCTTCGCATGCTTGTACTCCAACACCCACATACCACATGCTTACACATGTGTATGTATATATATATATATCAGCTGCTGATCAACAAAAGGGCGTAACGCACGTGCCTACTACATTCGAACGGCTGTGGTCATACGTTCATCTGTTGTTCAGCGTTCCGCGATCGCAGGATAGAGAGAAGCGGTTCGCGTTTAGCCGGGCGGTGGAGCCACCGGACGGATACTCCATTGACGAGAGCTTTCAAGACGAAGATTTACATACACACAATTTGTTGGCCACTTCTCGTCATGATTGAGATGAAGTTGAAGCTGTAGGCTTTAGTAATTCTTCGTATTCGTGACTGATGAAATATCGCTAATTATGATTTTTTTCTTTGTACCCACTATTCGCCAGTCTCATCTTCGTGCAGGCATACGATGAAGATTTGGTGCGGAAATCCAATGGCGGATGCGCCACTTCTGGAATATCTGAATGATTACATTGTTCGATGAAAACATTTATCAGATAATGTATATGATACTCGTTTGAGGGACAAAACGTAATTTTCTTTTCTGCAGACGTATGCATTTTTCCAGAAAAGTCGTTTTAAAGGGGAGGATCCCTCGGCAGCCAAAAATAAACGAATTTTCGAGATTTTTCTGGGACGAAACTATTTATTTGAGATAATTAAAGTTTTATGTACATATTATTACACTGTTGAATTTTCCAATTTTTAAAAACTTATATTCGAATATGGCGGCTGTACACTTGCTTCAGAGATGGCTGTCGCCTCAGTTGCTCCACGGCGTACAATGTAGCATCTGGTGCACTAATCTGAAACATCGGAGCTAAAAAGTTTTAGTTTTCTAACATCCACACGCTCCATGTGCACCTAAAAAAATCAAGCAAAAGTGACAATATGGAAAATGACACGTGTTTAAAAACATGGTGCACTTTTCGTGACATTTTTACTGTAACATTTGTTGATGAACGAGTAGTTTTTGGAAAGATTTTCTAGGAAACTTTAGGCTCACAAAAGCGGTGATTATGTTTTCTAAGAGTGGATTTTCAGGAAACCGCGTTTAAAGTTTCGAGATTCAAAATATTGTCACTAAATGACCTACCGATTAGTCTGCGAGTCCGGGGCCATCAAGTGACTACACTCAGCTTCCTCGTGGAGGAAGCTCTTCTTTACGTTATAAAGGGATCTCCCCCCTTAAAAAAAAGATCCAACGCTCCGAAAACTTCGTACCGAAGTAAAAGTAAAAACGTATAAGGGCAATTTTTCTACTCGTTCTGATTCTCTCTTCGAAGAAAGTATACGTAAGGACAAACGAAGTTAAGCCCTTTGGTTCAACGAAACAAGAATCTTATCATGGCAGGTCTAAGATACGCATTAAAAAAAGAGGATTATCGGAAGATCGAAAGTTACGATGTTTCTTGACGAGCCTGTGCGAGACAGGGTCAGGAGACGGACGAAGAGAGAAAGAGAGAACGGTTGTAAGAAAAATTCCATTCTGTGACTAAATTCCGTGGATGACTGGCAGGCTGGCCCGTCGCCGACCACATATTCATTTCATTTTTTTTTCTACGCCTTCTTCTTTTCCTCGCGCATATGGGATATGGACCCGTGAGGGGGTTGGGGTCGCGAGAGGGTATCGCCTCCTAAGGATCTTTCTCTCGCAGCCCTTCTTTCTGCCGTTGCTCACTTACTTGGAGAACAAGAGACACACGAGCGCAACCGCGTGCTCAGGAGACGAAAAGAGGCTGTGAGAAAGAGCCGGGGAGAGTGAGATGAAGAGAGAAAGAGGCATCGAGCGAACGAAGAAAGATATAAAGAAAGATCGAAAAAGCTCTTCGTTGGAAGAGTGAGAGCCCAAGGAAGAAATGATGCATCGCGTTGCCGACGCTCGGGAAAAGAAAAAGAAGAAAGCAAAAAAGAAACTTATGGAACGCCATCAGCAAAGGGGCAAAGGATTCTTATATACGAAGTTGAGAGTCCCAAGAGCGAGGGACTGACCGCGATCGGATCGATGCACTCACGCTCCCTACATCATTAGATACTTATCTATGCGTGCAGCGACAGAAGAAAAAAAGAAATAAAGTGCCGAGTAACGTTGCCTATGGGGATATTATTATTAAAATAGAGACATTTTCCGATCGAGATGTTCAAATTATATCTACACACGACACACGCACTCACACCTGTATGATATATATGACAAACAACTCGATTTTGACCACAATTATGATATACGTATATACACACACACACATATATATATATATATATATATATATATATATATATATAGACTCAGTATGATCCTACGTCTGTATGCGAATGAATGTATGAATCTAAGCCTGCTCTAAGTTTGGTTCAAACTTAGAGCTTTATATCTGCTTCAAAAATACGTTTTCAAAATAAATAAAAATTGTATAACAAATAATTAAGGTAATTCCGGGGGCGTTTGCTAAATGGAGAGATGGCCAATAGAAATATTAAGAAAGTGTAAGTGTACGAGCAAAAGTTTGGCAAAAAAAATGAACAATTAAGTAAAATACTTTCTAATTATTTTGCTCACGGTTACAATTTTTCGAAGGGTTCATGTTTTACATTGTGGTGAGATTATTTTGTAAAAGTAATGGTTAGTTTTGCATTTCTCGAATAGTTCACGAACAGTGCTTTGTCATAACCTGATAACTTCGCATTAATTGTTTTTACTTGTTTAGATTTTCTATTTCGCCATGTCTCCCGGAAGGAAGAGATGGCCGCGTACAGTCGGTATATGATGGCCATACTATTAGTTGTAATGTTTTTAAATTATTTATTTTTTCTACATTTGCTCTAGATGCCTAATAAGTACAAGAGAAAAAGTATTGCTCTGCGAGGGAACTGTACTGAAGAATCATTAAAAGCAGCTATCAGTGCTGTGAAGAATGATGAATTATCGCTTCGTGCGGTCGCTAGGACCTACGAAATACCGAGAAACACCTTAGAGTGACGATATAAGAAGAGTGATGACAAAAAATGTTGCGGGGAAACTGATTATGAAACCCGTCTCATTGAAGATTGAAAGACATAGTGTGCCAGCATTCGGTACACGACAATTGTACTGTATTCGATAATATGTGTTCTAGATGAGGCCAAAGGAAAAAAAAGTCAAGAATCAAAACATAAACCCGAAGAGAAAGACAAGAGTAGAATCAAGTACTGGTCATTTCTCCTCTAATTCCATGGCCATTCACTCCAGGAAAGATGGTCTATCGTGTATTTTAAAATTAATAAATTTAAGGCTGATCTCATAAGAGTTTATTTTATTTTTGTAAATTATCTTAAAGTTAAATGTTTAAAGTTTAATAACAAATGGAGATTAGTAATCAAACATCCGTGCCGTTATTTGACAGATCCTTGAAAAATCTTTTTTTATTAAAAAAGAAATTTCAAAAAATAAATTTACAACTTATTTTAAGACTAAACTCATTTAAAATTAAACAGAATACTTTCATTCAAAAGATACATTTTTCTTTCATATATATCTGAAATGAATATATATCCGAAAATTTATGAAACAAATCATTTTAGAAGTTTTTTTTACAAAATTGTAGTTTTTTTTTATAAAATTAAAAAAACGAGCTGTAATAATAAAAAACTTTATTTTTGAAAAGCAGATCATTCGTATACACACTTCCATGTGTGTAGTTACTAATTCACGAAAAAGGTAATCAACGATTCAATGATCAATTACTTAAATTGAACTACAAAACGAAAAAACCTTATGTTTTTTGTTCGTAATTAAGTATGCGCCAGTGTTTTGGGTCGGCCAAATAATATGATCGAGTCACGAATGACTCTCGGACTTCGAGTTGAGCAGAAGCGACTTAAAAAACGTAATCGCGGATTTTTTGTTCAGGTTTAATGCTTTTCGCATTGGATGCCTCATGCTCGTACTGTGGACACGTATATCTGAAATTCGGGGCTAGGAGAAGTGCGATTATATATATATATATATATATATATATATATATATATATATATATATATATATATATATATATATATATATATATATATATATATATATATATATATATACATACCAGTAACGGTAATTCGATTTCGATGAGCGACCGCCGATGTCGGTCCATGTCCGACTATTTCGTGATGTCCGACTCAGGAGAGAGAGAAGGAGAGAAAGAGGAAGATGGAGGGAGTTTCTCTCTCCTCTCATCTTTCTGCTCACTGTTCCGCTCTCTCTCTCTGTCTCATTCTCTCTGGCCATAGAGAGATCGACGGCGTCAGAGGACTCAGAGGCCTCTCGGCTCGCTCGCTCATTAGCGATGCAAATGCGTCCGGGCGGTCCACCATTCAAAACGCTGGAACCATACGAGGAGATGGAGGAACCGGGAGAGAGAGAGCAAGAGAGAAAGACGAAGAATTTCTCTCGCCGGACGTCCCATTACGGGGTATAACCGACGTCGTTACCGGACGCCTCGAAAATCGAGTCTCTCCCTCTCGTTCTTCGCTCTCTCACACACTCTCACTCTTTCCCTCTCTTTTTAACAGACATGGCTCCGACGTCTATGAATATACATATGCGTATCTGCGTGTGTTCGTATATACGTATTAAATGTCTATACCGCATCTATAAATAATATACGGATACGTTCGACGCTCGAAATGGAGGGGCCAAGTATCTTTCTCTTCGAGAGACCATTTTTATTTGTTTCATCATTTCGAAACACTATCGGACAAAAATAAATTCGAACCCATTCGCTTAGCCATGATTGCTCATTACTTTGGAAAACAAAAATCGCTCGTTGCTTTAACGAGCAATAATGGCCCGAGGTACAAGAATCGTTCGTAATCTCCCGTCAGTATAAAAACCGTCAGCACATCTACATTATCAGCAGAGCCCGTGCAAATATTTATCGGGGAGTCCCTAGATCCTATCACATCTCTATAGGGATTTGGTAAGGATTCCGAATGTAGGGAGTCCACATTGGAATCCAACTGGATACCGCGCTATGTTCCGATTGAAGGGGCTTGGAATTTTTTAATTTTTCATTCTCAATTGGAATTTCTTGGATATCAAATCAAAGAAACACATCTATTCACGATACCGTGCACAAATTTGTTGGAGAGTCCCAAGATGCACTCTCATCTCTATATGGACTTGTTAGGGACACCGCATATAGGGAACCCTCATTGGGATCCAATTGGATTCTGCCCTGTTCCCCGATAAACGCCGTTTGCGAATTCTTACTACACGGAGAAAAATACGGCCTCAAATTCTAACACTAGTTGCCAGAATTCTAATATTTAGTGCTAGAAAAGTATAGCAGTTTACTGCCAGTTCGGAATTCTAAGACTTGTTGTTATAGAAGTGTAAAAATGATTCTCAAACCGTATAGTAAAAATGATGCGTGCATATTACATTTGAAACTATTCTCGCATAGGCGCGAGTCCTATATGCTGTACAGGACTTTTTGTAAAATCCCAACCTTTATTACACGCTATATTTTCATATGGATTTTACTATACGTATAGCATGAATCTTCGTATATGTATACATTTCACTATACGCATAGCAAAAATCTTCGGCGTATAGCGAAAAATATTACGAAGTTATTAGTAAAATGTGACTCTTTATACCATACTTTTTGTAGAATACTGGAAACTAATTGTTCCAATCACGTGGGCGAAATATTTTTTGAATACTACAAAAAATCACAATATGCCGAATAAAATGTATTATTTGTATCAGTTTACGTGCCATATCGTAGGTTAAAATTTAAATTTCTTCATTATTACTATACCATAATTACAATTTTTATCTTCCATTCAACACTTTTTGATCTTTAATGATATTTTGTTCAGAAGCATAGGATTAATTCTAAACTTTGAGGCCCCTGTTTTCTCCGTGTACGTTCGAATCGGAAATATGCGATAAGTGACCAAAAAAACTCAACGTGTTAAAATATAACCTACACGCTCCCTGAGCGTGTACGTGTGGTGATATTATGCCAAAGTGCAGTAAAATAAATAATAAACGATAATTACAGTCGATTTTCCGTGACGTGATTCAAATCGTTTTTAGGATGTGATTGTTCAAGCGATTTATACTTTTTAAGATAAGATTTATACTTTTTAAGATCGACTTATTTTTTTTATCTATATATTTTGTTTAGGAAATTCAATGTACGGAATGCGATGGGTTTCATCAAGAATCGTATCGGATCCTGTTCGTTAATGTGAGAATTCTTAACAGTTCAAATTGGATTCGAACATTGGGTTCTAATGGGGAATCCCAATTAGAATCCAATGTGCGGGCGTGACGATTTAGTGTAGGTAGGGATTTAATGCGATGAGCCATTGAATCTATATCAGGAAGTAGGGACAAGTATGGGAAACCAATTGGACCCCTAAGACGTTGAAAGTTTCTGTCTTTTCTTCCGTTATACTCAAATCCTCGACCCCGGTAACCTGTCAATCGAATTTACATGTAATCATCATAACTATACAAACATAAAATACATCTAAATTTCTGTATTTGCAGAGTATCTTCACGACGAGTGCGGAGATGATCTTTTTTTACATGACATCGAGTTTGTTTCGCGTCTCCCTCTGTACTTCCCCCTCTAACTCGCCGTCACTCATTCTCTACGAAGCAATATAAATTTCAGCATTGATAGGATAGAGATTTTAGGGTATAACCGTGCAGCATGTTACGAATTAATTCGACAGTGCAATGCGAAAATTGAGGAAATATAATGTGAAACAGACGCTCAGCAATATGCAAGTATGCACGCGGTGCTCATCGCTGTGCACGAGAAATATACGTTCGAATGCAGTGTGGTGTAGTGGGGACACGGGGTAGCGGTCGGGCTATACTTGTCAATATATATGCGTATGAATAGTACAAACCCAGGGTGCGTGGAGCGGGTGATTTTGAGCACATTCAACTTCATTATGTAAGCTCAGCTTCATTGTGCAAGCACTTACAATCATTATGTAAGCTCCAATATCTTCAAAATTACCTTCAAATAAGCGTAACCATACTTGTACGAAGAGCATTTCACGGAACGATCAGTCGCCAGAACCGCATCTTTCAAAAGAGTTTTAAGGGGTGTCCTTAAAAGGGCCAGATGTGATATAGCCAACATTACGTCGATATAACGGGCTCAAAGCTTTCCCGTACATATAATGTTATGCATGTGTATATATCGTACCGGTCAAAAGTTTTCGATCACTTTGGATAAATGCAAAATTTTCGATGCAATCATCCAAAGTGATCGAAAACATTTGACCGGTGGTACATGTACACACATATTAATTATACGTAGCGGTGAATTATAGCATTGCGCTTATCGTTGCCACGCAAAATCATATAAACCCGTAGACAAATTTGTTGGGGCATCCCAGATCCTACCACATCCCTATAGCGATTTGATAGTGGCATCGCACGTACGGTGCTCACATTGAAATCCAAGTGGATTCCGTGCTATTTCCCGATTGACGTTCGTTGGAGAATTTTTTATTCAAATTTCTCAACCGGAATTTGTTGAATCTCTCAAAAAAATCCTTTAGCGTTTCCGTGCACAAATTTATCGAGGAGCCCGAAGATGCGCTCACATCTCTATAGAGATCTGTTGGACACCGCACACAGAGATTCCTCATTGCAATCCAATTCAATTCTGCACTGTTCTCCGATGACCGCCGTTTGAGAATTCTTGCCACGTTCGAATCGAAAATATGTGAAAAGTCACGACAAAAAACGCGGCGTGTTGCACATAACCTGCACATGACCTGCACGCTTCGTGAGCATGTACGTGTGTGGTGATATTATGTCGAAGTGCAGCAAAATATATAACAAAAGATAATTACAGTGGCTGTTCAGTGATGCGATTGAAATCGATTTTTATGATATACTTTTTAAAGTGATTTATACTTTTTTAAGATCCACTTGTTTTGTATATTTCTATAATTTGTTTAGATAATTCAACGTTCAGAATGCGATGGAATCGATCAAGTAACGTATCGAATTCTGTTCGGTAATGTGGAAATCATTTAGGATTTACATTGGATTCGTTCATTGGATTCCAATGGGGAATCCCGATTAGAATCCTATGTCCGACCGTGACGTTTAGTATAGGGATCCAATGCAATGACTCACTGGGGATCCCTGTCAGGAAGTAAGGACAAGTATAGGACTCGCGTTGAAGTCCTACGACAACCCGAGTAGAAATATTGTCAGGCTGGCCTGATATTTGATGCAGGCCTGATCACGTTGTAGCACGGAAGCCTTACTTAAGGTATGCCTTAATTTGCCTGATCCGGCTGGTGTCAGGGCATAGTCAGGCAGCTGGATGCACGGTCTCCTCCAGTTGCCCGATCCGGCTAGCTTCGAGCTGTGGTCAAGCCACTGGATTTACGGCTCAAGTCAATTCGCCTGACCCGGCTAGCATCAGGCGATGGTCAAGCAACTGGACTTTTACAGTTTGGCGCTAAACACATGCCTAACTTCATCTTGTCAAATGCTAGAGACACACGAGAGAAGCACGAGACATTTACATACATTAGTATAACAAATCATTTTTTTCTCAAAGACTTTTAAAATTCTTATATCTATAAGTATGAATTACTTTAAATCTATGACTATGAATTTATTTTGAATTTATGACTATAAATTAACATATGACTATAAAATAATCATGTGCAGGTTAACCGGGACAGGATAGGCCAAACAAATAATGCTAAGTTGACAGCGTAGTTTAGTTCAGTAAACGTAATGTCATTGGTGAAGGTTAGTCCATTTGAAATGCACTTCGAAAGGACATCGCATTCACTGAACTGTACTACGCAGTCAACTTACCGTTGTTCGGTTGGCCTGCGCTGTCCGGGCGAACCTGCACCAATGAATGTGATGTCATCGGTGCAGGTCACCCCGGACAGCGTAGGCCAACCGAACAATGGTAAGTTGACTGCGGTGTTCAGTCCAGTGCATGTAATGTCAACGGTGCAGGTTAGTCTGTACAGCATAAACCAAACAAATTATGGTAAGTTGACAGCGTAGTTCAGTTCAGTAAACGTAATGCCATTGGTGCAGGTTAGTCCATACGAAATGCACTTCGAATAGACATTACATTCACTGAACTGTACTATGCTGTCAACTTACCAGTATTTGGTTGGCCTACGCTTTACAGACTAATTTGCACCGATGGCATCACATTCATCGGTGCAGGTTAGCCCGGACAGCCTGGGCCAACCAAATATTTTTTATTTAATTGATTTATTTTTTATTTTATTTCATTTTATTTTTACTTTATTAAAGGCATTATTTATAATTGTGTGCCTTTTCTATTTAGCAAATTCGTGGGACTTTTTATTTCATGAATAAATAGGACTTCCTGAGCAGGGCTTCATTTCATCATCCTGAGTAGGCCACGATCTTTCATTTTGATGAAGCCTTAAAAAAATGAAGCACTGATCAGACCGTGGTTTTTTACTCTGATCAGGCCTTGCTTTTTACGCTGATCAGGCCTTGATTTTGTACCCTGATCAGGCCTTGATCTTTTACCCTGACCAGGCCGAAGTCAGGGATTGCGTTTCAAAAATGATCAAGGTTTGATAAAAAATCGTGGTCAAAGCCGGATAACGAAATCAGAATGCCTGATCAGGTCTTTATTGCAGGAGCAAGATTTCTACTCGGGAATTTCTACACGGGTATTAGAGTCCATGTGTATATATACACAGTCGCGTGCAAAAATTTTGGGCCACCGGATTTTTTTGAGTAAGGTGATAAAATATTCATATTCTGAACTCATTCCAAATTTTTAAGAGAGCCATGATATGAATAATAACGTGATATATTATTTTTTTGTATGGCCTATTATTTGTGTACAGCATCGAACTAGTTTCCTCGGTGTGCAAAAGTATCAGCCGCTGTCTCGCCCGGCTTCGTATGCACAGTTTGTTTGCATTTTCTTTCGTACTAGTTTCAAAATATGCATGACCATGAAAAATCAGTATTATTTCTGCCGCGGTGGCGATACACACGGATATTAATCCGAAGGTGGAAGGAAAGAGTTCTCGCGATATTGCGACTACTTTATTCATTGGAAAAAGTACGGTCAATCGTATTATTCGTAAATATAAATTAACAAATTCGTTGTGTAACAAAAGTCGAAGTGGTAGACCGTCTCTTTTCTGAGTATGCCTTATCGACTGGCCATCGCAATTACCGGACTTAAATCCGATTGAGCATTTGTGGCAAGACCTGAAAGATCGTGTTGCAACAAAAAATCACTCTAACAAAGTGGAATCGTGGAACAATTTGCTACATGAGTGGGAAAATTTTCCACAAGAACGGATCTCATGATTAATAGCGTCCATGCCTCCTCGATGTGCCGCGGTTATCGCTGCTAAGGGCATGGCAACAAAATGCCGAGTCAAGTGAAGAAAGTTTAATCTCGTTATGTTATTTTCAAAATTCTTTATTATGTTTTTCACACGCAATAGTATGTGACCCAATACTTTTGCACACTCGTCTAATAGAATGTAATGGACAATCAAATATTTGAGAACAGTATTGATGTATATAATTAATTGTTTTCAAATATGAGTGAATACATGTTGTCATAACGCGTTGATCCCCCCCCCCCCCCCCCCCCCCGTCGTATTTGAATGCAATGTGCCTGAAAAATAGGACGGCCCACAACTTTCGCACGCAAGTGAATATTACTACAAACTCACTCAAGTTTTGACCCCACGCATGTCCGCTACTTTTTCATAGTGACGACATGAGCTCGGTCCGCATGCGTTCAGGCAACACCAGGGAATCAGCGCTTTCCAATATTATTAGGTCATCATTATGAAATATCCGTTTTCCTGCTTCTCAAGGAGGTACGATCATTAAGAAGAATCCAATTTCTGTACTTGACATTTTTTCATGATGTTAATGAATATGTTATGCAGTCTTTGGCAAAATTTGAGCCATATACCGTCTTATGAAGACGGTCAACCGGAAGTGCGTTAATCACGGTTTTGCTGCTCACGTATCTAACTAAGGTCGTTGGAAAACTGAAATTTTACAAATTAGACATACTAGATTAGGTAAGAGATCGAAAATTCGAACTTCACCGTGTAGTTCAAGCACTATATTATAAAAACTTTCCAATTTCCGGTTGAAAATTATCAGAACGACGAAATAGCACCCACAGACTTGGCAATGTCCCGACTGGAAATGTTGTTCCGGCAGCCGGATCACTGATCAGGAAGGTTTGAAGATACGGTCCGGAATACCGTAGAAGCGCTCGCCTGATTTGTACTGGATATTTACTGGATTAGTAAATCAGGAGAACGGGTGTAATGAAGACAATCTGATCAGTCCTGAATCAGGTAATCTTGCGAGGACCTTGTTAGGGCGCCGAAGTCCGTGGATCAGTAGTACCCTGATACCGATGTAAGAAGGCAGCATTAATCAGGCCCACATCAGACGACACGCAACGCGTCCCTCACATGGCTCTGTTAAGGTTACCCCTCCAAGGCCTGATCGATCTCCCTTTTCCCATCTGTGCTTCGAGGTTGGCTAATCAAGAAACACAGAACGAATAAAAATAGATTTGAAGTTTGCATCGTGGGAATGCAACGCTTTTTCCTTCCCTTTTCATTTATTTTTATCCGCATCAAAAGGCAATCAATCAAATCAAGAAAATTAAATTTTATTGGCACAACTTAAAACATTTTTTTTACAAAATCATCATCAGAAGCCTTTTTTTGCAAATTCTGGTCGAAACACTCTATGAGAATATGTAAAAACGTGTAAGCTATATCCACAGCCTAAATAGGCAGAAAAAATCTGGTAAAAAAAGAAGTATTGTTGCATTGCAGCGATGCAATCTTCAACCCCATGAATAAAACTATTGACATTCGTTAGAATAGAATTAGAAAGATGAAAATATGGAAAGAAAAAAAGAAGGTTTACACAAGTGTTGGAATTGCTAAATAGGTAGCGCGCTCAGCTCTAGAATTAGAAGACAGACTCAATTCCGAGGCTAGGTAAAAAACTTCAACGAGGAAGGGTACGATTCATTCCAATTATCATATAGGCAGGATCATAAATAACGCACATGGAAACAAAAAATACTACCAGAATTTTTTGTTCGTAATTTTTGGATTTTGTATTCACTTCAAACATAGATACGGCAACCGGATCAGAGCCTGAAAAGGTATACAGATCAGTTACGTTACCGGCATCCGCGTCATTGCCGAATACAAAAAAGCGTTTCACGCCCGGTAAAGCTCTGATCCGGCAGTCTGTACCGTGCCGTGGTACGGAATACGGTATGTCGGATGCAGCTCTAGTCGTAAGGGTCGGGCGTAACACCTGATGCCTTTGGCGAACGTGACCTATCTCTGCACCATAACCTAACCTTTCACATCAACGAGTCCCGGGTGCCAACTTTGACCATCGCAAACGCGACGTTGACAGGTGGTTGTTCAAAATTCGATTATATTATTTATTGAGTTTTACAATTAATTGCGTACTAACAACATTTTCAATTACAATTTTACCCATATTATCAATGATGCTGAAGTAATTCAGGGCTATTGAAATAAGATTCCGACAGATTTAGGGCACAGTTTTTTGGTCCGTTTTGTATGGTCAAACTGTTATTGTAAATATGACGGAGACTATGCCAGAGTCGTTAAGTAAGATTGTCTTTTTTTTCGCAAAATTTACCGCTTTTTGGGAATTTTTTTGTGAAGAAAGTATACAACGGAAAACTTTTGAAACTTGGCATATAGTTTTATTGATCTGTTTACTACATACAAAAAAATGTTTAAACAATTTCATCAAAAAATCCCCCCTTAACCGCGTTTTTCTCGAAACAGCTTTTTCACAACTGGTGTGCACGATTTCTCAAAAACTATTCAACCGATTGCCTTCAAATTTGGACAGAATGCTCAGCTGACATCCTTTTATCGTTTGATGAAGCAAAAAAGCAATACGTTTAATAGTTTTTTATTTATAACAAAAAATCGATCATTTTTTTTCGAAAAATCGATACTTCAAGTTCAAAATGTCACCAAATCGTCAATTTTTTTTTCCCTCCATCGAACGATAGCCATATGCGTCTAAAGTAAAATGCTTTGTGGGTTTTTGTTGCAGGATGACCGTGAAGGCTGTAATCGTGCACACCATCAAAAAAGGACCATCGCGCGTCGAGGGGGATGGGAGGCGGATTTTTTGATGAAATTGTTTAACATTTTTTTTGTATGTAGTAAACAGATCAATAAAACTATATGCCAAGTTTCACACGTTTTCCGTTGTATACTTCCTTCACAAAAAAATTCCCAAAAAGCGGTAAATTTTGCGAAAAAAGAGACAATCCCCCCTTAAGGATCTAATTTTTCAGTTTCTAATAATAATTATGCAGTGAATAAAATATTTATCACAAATTTGGCATATTGGAATCGACAATACGAATATTCAACACAAGTTAACATAAATCAGAATTACTGTGGGCAACATAAATTTAGTCTCTTTGCTGACCCCGAAGATGGTTCTAGTACGTAAGTCGTACATGCTGAACGTACGTGCGACTAGTGTTGTTGAAACCCCAACTTCTTGCTGCTAATTCCCTCCTAGATTGACATATATCCGCTCCCACTGCAGCTCTCGGCTCATCATTATCCACCTTACTCTCAAGTTGCCCACGTGGTTCATATTGAAGATCAATATCGCCAGATCGGCATTTTTCAAATGATCGACGTATTGTGCACCATTAGTCACACCCTTGCCAAACACTTCGTCGACACTTCGGATTGTCTGCGCTGCATTAATTTCACAACGGAACTCATACTCGAAAATAACCCGAATTTTTTACTTTTCCATGGTTTATAAAATTAAATCTGCAAATGGTAATCCGACAGATAATGACAAACCAAAACGTACATTCAGCTGATGACGTATCTTCACAATAAAAAAATCAAAAACATCGGGTATCAAACTTGGTACTTGAGGTAAACGGACATCTCATACTTAAACCGGGATATACATTTACAACAATAAAAAAAATCGATTTTTTTCTCTTTAATCGATAGAACTATATACGTAGAATTGTTTTCTAAAGTTTCAAAGCGAAATTCGAAACACTTCAAACGTTACCTCCCGTCCACTCTGTGTCTCACCGCTGGGATACGGAGCGGGCGTGAACTTCAAACGCGTTTTTCTCAAATCTGCAGTATCGAAATTGGTGTGCAGGATTACTCAAAAACTATGAAGCCGATTGAGTTGAAACTTGGTAGAAATATTGATAATATTGTTACCTTCTACTTGACGAAAATTGTTTTTGAAAAATTGGAAAAAAACGACTATTTTAATCCACATTTTACAGAAATGGTGCGTGAAATGTTGATTTTTTTGTAGGTGCGTGCCATTTTCTTCATTTTAATTACCGTCACATAGAAAATATACATGTTCTAACTGAAAAAATGTTTGAACTTTTTTGCAAATCAAAGTCTACGGGAAGCTAGACTGCACGCCGATTCGCAACTGTCGCGGCGACCTTGCTGTAAAACTCTACCACAGCTCCGTCGTTTGATGATGAATTAATTTTTGAAAATTGTTTTGTATACTTAAATATACTATTACCTAAAGTTTGATAATTGTAGAATAATTATTTCTTAGTTTAAAATATCCTTCAATATTGCTTATTTTTTTCCTGTCTAAATGTATACCCGCCTTAATGACCTAGTAAACGCACGCATGTCTATATACATACACTACTCACAAAAATTAAGCGATATTAACAAAATTCCAAATTTTTGGGTGATTTTCAACAAGGGATAACGCGGAGAAAAATGGTCGTACAGAAAATAAAAAAAGGAAATTGTAGCTTCAAGTGTCTAGTTTTCAGATCTGGACTATAAATTTTTTTAGCGTGGCCGGTTTTCAAGTAATCAACCGAAAACCAACGAAAAATTTGTTTTCCAAATATTGGCTCGTCTTTAAAATGGCCTGTGGACTTCAACATTTTTTTTTATCATTCGACTATAAAACTCTTTTAGACAATTTAAAATCAGCTTTAATTTGACCTTTTAATGAGCTCCGTACGATGATTTGGCGCGGAGTAATCGTCGATCAAAGCAAAAAAGTCCACTTTAACTTTGACAATCAATTACTCGGGAACTAATGATCGTACAGAAAATGAAAGTAGGGTTTTGGAAACTGCAAAACATTCTCTATAAAATGCAATTAGTGGCTGTAGATAATTTTTTCTTTTCGAAGTGATGATGTTCAATGAAAAAAAGTTGAAAATTAGCGAATTTAAGGATATTTGGAAAATTTGGTATAACTTTGGATATAATGCATGAACGAAGGAAATCGTCCGTAAATTTTTAATCTCAAAGTGTCCTCAAAAAACCTTTGAAGTTGCAAAGCGCTGCGATTTTTTTTCTTAGTGCCCCGAAGGTTTAAATTTATCGTTTATGTAAATTTGAATTTTGATACTTTTTCTTGGTAATTAAGGTCTTTGAATAGAAAAATTACGCATTATTGCTTAATAAACGATTTCGAAGTTGAAAAAATTAATAAAAATCGAAAAATTCCTTGTTACGGTGATTGTTGACAGAAACGATAAATTTAAACCGTCGGGGCACTAAGAAAAAAAAATCGCAGCGTTTTGCAACTTTCAGGGTTTTTTAGGGACACTTCGAGGTTAAAAAATTATCGACGATATCCTTCGTTCATGCGTTATATCCAGTTATACCAAATTTTTCAAATATTCTTGAATTCACAAATTTTCAACTTTTTTCAGTCAACATCATCTCGTCGATTTTTTTTTATCAACAGCCACTAGTTGCATTTTATAGAGAATGTTTTGCAGTTTCCTAAACCCTACTTTCATTTTCTGTACGATCATTAGTTACCGAGTAATTGATTGTCAAAGTTAAAATGAACTTTTTTGCTTTGATCGACGATTACTCCGCTCCAAATCATCGTACGGAGCTCGTTAAAAAGTCAAAGTAAAGCTGATTAAATTGTCTAAAAGAGTTTCATAGTCGCATGATAAAAAAAATTTGAAGTCCACAGACCATGTTAAAGACGAGCAAATATTTCGAAAAACAAATTTTTGTTGGTTTTCGGATGATTATTTGAAAACCGCCCACGCTAAAAAATTTCACAGTCCAGATCTGCAAACTAGACACTCGAAGCTACAATTTCCTTTTTTTTTAATATCCCTTACTTTTTGTGAGTAGTGTATATATATATATATATATGTAGGATGCGAACTGATTCACGGGAGAAATAAGGAACTCTGACTCAAAAAATATGGAAAGGATAATTTAATTGAGAAATAATCGATACACGTCCGTCTTACGTCACGATCAGAAACATTCTGGTCTTCTCTTATTTTTTATATAAGACGATCATATAAAAGAAATGAGTAACGCAGCGATAGATCGATCGCTGATTGAACCTCTCCCACGTTCGGCCATTCCTGTCAATCTTCCGCCCCCGAAGAATTTCTTTGATAATGTTTCATATAATCAGCAGTTGTTGTGGTCATTTTTGGTCCTTCTCCGTCTCCTATTTTTTTTACCTCGTATCTATTATTTCCTTTAATTTGAGATATCTTGTATGGACCAAGGAATTTTGGTTTAATCTTCAGTCGCGAACGAAACTGTTTTCGCTTTATGAAGACTCAATCATTTTTTCGTACGACGTTGCGTTCTCACAACTCCGATTATAAGTTTTCTGATTTTTTTATTGGATCTTTAATACATTTTTCTTTGCGAAGGAGCGTAATTCGTCTCGCTCGTTGTTGAACGATTCAACGGATTCTTGTTCGATCAAAGATAAAGTGTTGATGTCCTCCTTATGACGCATCTTAACGCCGAAAAGTACCTCATACGGGGTCATTCCAACGCTTCGCTGGAAAGAGCTTTTTGAACAATATTGCACTCTATCAACGTGCTGATACCACTTATCAGGGTTTTCCAGAGAGAGTTTCGTCGGAATCGGTATAATAATGCGATTGGTCCGCTCGACCTGTCCGTTTCCTCTTAGAACTCCGGTTGTAATTGTAACGTGCTCGATGTTTTGAGAGAGCAATATTCTTTAAATTCCGTTGACGTAAACGCAGGACAACGATCGCTGGTTATTCGTTGAGGGTTTCCGAATACGGCTTGTTGGACTGACAATCTTGAGATTACCTCTTTTGTATTTGTTGTTTTCGTAGGGTAAAGCCATACGAACTTCAAAAAACCATCGATGATAACAAACAAATGTTTATAATTTTTGGAGGTGGAAGTCATAGGTCCCAGATGATCCACATTTTAAGTCAACAACGGAATATCCCCCCCCCCCCCATCCCCTTCGGGATCGGAACAACATCCCCCTCTTTCTTTCCGTTTTTTCTTTCAGCCAGAATGCCGGGGACGCAGCAACTGACGAATTTTTCCAATTTTCCTTTCAATTTCGGTATATACTAATCTTGCTTGACGCTTTCGCTCATCTTTCTTACACCGAAATGTCCGTTCTTGTTCGCTTGACGAATTGTATCGTTATAAAGACTAGAAGGCAGGACTACGACGTTTTTGTTTCCTACTTTCTTCATCAGGATACCACTTTCTACGAGATAGTCTTCGTAGGGTTGTTTTTCCAAAATTTGTTTAATTACTCGAAACGAAGAAGAAAGATTTAATCTTTCTTCTTCGTTTTGCTGTTTCTTGATCATGAGGAAGATTGTGTTATCGACTGTCATGATCGGGTGTCGACTGAGCGTATCTATATGCTTTAAGCGTGTTCCTGGGCGGTGCTCGACTTCATAGTCAAAATCCTCGAGCATTAAGGCCCATCTTCCGATCTTGGGAGAAAGATCCTCCTTGCTCAATGTTTTCTTGAAAGTTTCACAGTCCGTGACTAGATTGAATTTCAATCCCAGAAGATATACGCGAAACGTTCGAAGAGCCTCGACGACCGCGAGAACCTCTAACTCGTATGAGTGTCGTTTTTTCTCGGCATCAGTTGTCTTCCGGCTCATATACAAGACTGGGTGAAAGTCTTCTTCGATAGAGTTTCGTTGCATCAGGACCGTTCCGTATCCTTCCTTGCTTGCGTCTGTATGGAGTCGGTTATAGCATCCGGTCGGCGTATACGTAACACCGG
This sequence comes from Ophion ellenae, assembly GCA_963210295.1. Classification (NCBI taxonomy): domain Eukaryota; kingdom Metazoa; phylum Arthropoda; class Insecta; order Hymenoptera; family Ichneumonidae; genus Ophion; species Ophion ellenae. The sequence goes on from OY723385.1 coordinate 31,892,443, forward strand.
TTCAGTTGTGAGGACGCGTTTTAATTCACAAATCGCGTGTTCTTGGTCGGTTCCAAAATAAAACTTTTGATTTCCTTTTAGTACGTCTCACAGAGGACACGCGATTTTTGCATAATTCCGAATGAATTTTCTAAAATATCCAGTTAGACCAAGGAAACTTTGGATATCTTTTCGAGAATTGGGCCTCGGATATCCTACAACGACTTTAATTTTCGTTGTCGATGGACGCACGGGACCATTTCCAATAAGATGCCCGAGATATTCGACGTCTCGCTGTAGGAAAGAACATTTTTTTCCAGTTAATCGTCAAACCTTTTTCAGCTGCAACGTTGAGAGTCTCTTGGTCATTAAGAAATGCCTGTTCTTCATCCTTTCCCTGCAATGATGAGGTCATCCATATAAGCTAGGACGATGCCAAGCTTGCTCAGATCATGAAAAACCTTGTCTATGAATCGTAGAAATCTAGTCGGACTGTTGCATAGACCGAATGGTGTCTTCACAAATTCGTATTGTTCTTCATGTGTGACAAATTCGTATTGTTCTTCATGTGTGACAAATTTGTATTGTTCTTCATGTGTGACAAGTGACTGTCGATCGCGACCGGTACGTGAAAAAATCGGTTTTTCAAGTCAAGGACAGAGAAAACTTGTGCTGTCGCGAGGGCGTCGATTCGGTCCTCGATGAGAGGCATCGGAAACCGATCGCGAATAATTTTTTCATTAAGACGGCGATAGTCTACACAGACTCGATAAGAACCGTCTTTTTTTTAGCCATCACAACTGGGTGTTCCGACGTCTTCCAATTTTCGTGTTGGAACGTCTTCCAATTTTCGAATGGTCATTACTCCTCCTAGAATACGAATATCCATGTATCTCTGTACGTCTTTTCCCAACAATATTTGCGAGTCAATCGTACGTGCCGGTACGACGCGTACCGTACTCGTATAAACGTCACCGTCGATCGTTATTTTGGTATCGAAAACATCTATCGCCCTACTTTTGAAATTTCCGAACCCTTTAAAAACTCGCTCCGTTGATTGTAGGGTCGGACTTCCAATTTTTCGATACACGTCTTCTCGCAGTAGTGTTTTGCAACTCCCTGTATCGAGCAACGCTGCAATTTCCGACTCAGAAATTTTTACGACGATCATTTCTTCATTCGTCGTCACCAAATTAATTCTTCCCTCTTGATTTTAAGTATTTTTTGGAGGATTCTTGCATTTCAGGGAAATGTGGCCAAATTGGTTGCATTTAAAACATTTAGGCCCTTTTTCTTTACTTGGACAAACTTTGATCTCGTGGTCGGCCGATCCGCATCCAAAACAACGAGTTTTCTTCGATCTTGTGTTATCTTTTTCTGCGGAATTTTCTTTCGATGAAGAGTGAAATTCCTTTTTATCCTTCGTTGGTTCGGTTTTTATTGATTTTTTCTTCGACGATTTTTCGCATATTCGATCGTAAGCCTCCAAATTTTTCCTCAGCTTGGACACAGTTTGAGCGTGGTATAATAATTGTTTATTCGATTCGTCATCAATTACTCCGTCGATAATATATCGTACAAGGGCTTCTTCCTCAATACTCCCTTGACTAGCAATTGTCTGCATCGCATACACGTAGTGTCGAGGAGTTTCATGGCTGTGTCTTTTTCGCTTAAAAAGCTGGGCGTGAACGGTGGCACTATTTACCTCTATTTAGAATTCGGCAATGAGGTTTTAATGCTTTCCACGTTGTGAGATTTTTTTGGAATGCAATAAACGGTTTTGCAGACCCTTGCAACATCTTTTTTTCCATATATCACCATTTGTAAATCGTTGCAATGAAGCAACGTGCTAGTATCCTCGAACTCTGCTAGCCACGCCGGAAAAGGAAGGGATACTTCCTTCAACATCTTTGATCGTGAATGTGCTAACCATCAGTGACGTTGGGATTGATTCGTGGTTGAACGGCCTATTATTATGTCTGAAATTGCTTGTTTGAAAATAATCAGGGTCTTGTAAAAAATCGTGATTATTTGTCCGAGGAAAGATTTCGTTCTGTGCGTTATCACCGTTGTTTTCATCGTCCTCTTCTTTGTCCTCTTCATTGTCCTCCTCGCCATTTGTTTCTTCGATCTTTTTTCTGACAGCATTCCACAGTCGACTTATCAAATATTTTTTTCGCCTCTCCGTTGAGAGTTTCAATTTTCCTAACTCTTCCCGAAGTTGTTTTACTTTTATTGTATTCACGATTGTCTCGTTTAGTTCCGGTATTATTATTTTCTCACAGGGTCTACCATGTTGCTTGCGTGGTGTGACGTTCCTTCGCTTGAGCCCCCTAGTTGAGAAATATCGTTGACAACTTCTCCGTCATGATCGTTGTCTCTGCTCTCGGCTGAATTTTTTCGTTTGGTGGGGTCCGTAACATCTTGCGATACATTTCTTGTTCGTCTTATTCGAAATGTATCCGTCCTCGATCGTCGTTTCAAATTTTAAACTTGAAATTTGAGGTATTCAACCTCCAACTTCCGCGATCTTCGGCGTATAAATAAAACAATATGTACGATAAGCCTTTCGACGTATCGTAAGCGGCTTCCAACTTTCAGACGCGACTTTTTTTTCGTAATGGCCGACTTGCCCGCGTATGACAACTTGTGTTTTCTCAGCTTCGTTTCTTATTATTCGCCCGTTTTCTTTCGCTTGTTTGGGTTTGGGGTCGAGTTTGGGAGTTTGGGGACGAGCCCCGAAAATGTAGGATTCAAACCGATTCAAGGGAGAAATAAGGAACTCAGAGTAAAAAAATATGAAAAGAATAATTTAATTGAGACATAATCGATACACGTCCTCCTTACGTCACGATCAGAAACATTCTGGTCTTCTCTTATTTTTTATATAAGACGATCGTATAAAAAAAAGAGTAACGCAGCGATAGATGGATCGCTAATTGAACAGACCCACACACACACACGCACACACACACACACTCGCGCGCGCGCGCACACACGCACACACGCACACACACACGCGCACACACACACACACACACACACACACACACACACACACACACACACACACACACACACACACACACACACACACACACACACGCACGCACGCACGCACGCACGCATGCACGCACGCACACACACACAAACACACACACACACACACACACACATATAGATATAACGACGTTTAACGTTATAAATTATGATATGCGTACATGTCAGTTATACTTTCCCCAAATCAATACAAATTATCTATATGGATATGGTCGCTCAAAATAAGAGTACGTTCACGCGTCCGCAAGTTGCGAGTTCTTAACATTTCGAACCCCTTCGTTGCGATTGGTTGAGGTTGAACCACGTAATCTATATTCCTCGATCTTATGAAATGCTGATTTTATAGAGTGTGCGGTCAGACTTGAAGACAAAAAATCGATATTTATTTTGGGATTCACATCAAAAAGCCTTGATGTGGATTGAGAACTTTTTTCAGCCAATAATTCGCACCGTAGTAATCTTCCGCGGTTAACTTCGAACCACTCATCATACATTGCACACGGGAGATAAAATTGTCTCGGGAGCACGACACCGTCACACATCGTACGTTACTCCAGGTGGATGCGAAAGGGCGCCCGAAATAAATCGAAATAACGAGTGACTTTTGGAGAAAAACCTCGTGGTGGGACGTCGTTAGTGGCCCATAACTTTGTTCTTTTCGTCCTTGGTGGGTTCGGCGTTGCGGGACCCGAAGTATTTCGATCGCGTTGGTGCATTCGAGGGGGCGCGCGCGCGTCCATCTTGATGGTCTCGCGCCAAGATATCCTTTGTTTTGATGCGGAAGGACAGCTGAGTTATTCGCCCGCGGGGAGTATGGTCCGCGCACGATCGACTGCCTCCATGTCGGCGATTTACATCGTCTCAGAGACGGCGACACACGTCTCTCGAGGTACATGCAGGGCTTTGGATATAAAGATATATTAGGACGTTGAATAAGTTCTGGCTGTTTTCAAATAGATGGCGTTACCAGAACTGCGTGTGTAGGGGTTGGGTACGACCTCTACAAATGAGTGTTACTCCCAGAAAACAATACTATAATTCAGACTTCATTTCTGTTCCGTAACACTACACACGTTGCTAAGTAACACTTCCGTAACACTTAACAACACGTTGCGAAGTTATAAACGAAAGAATGATGACCGACTCATTTGATTCAAACAACCCTCAGCTCTCGGTACGGTGGTAAGTTCCTTACCGACTCGCGTAAGCCTGTGTACCCACATTGCTCCCCCCGAGCCGATGCGTAACGAATTGGACGCCTTTCTTTGATGGATACGTTTTCATCATTTTCTTCGGTCCAGCGGGTACTGGTTCCGGTGTGTTTCAAACGATCCGTTAAAATGTTGATGTTTTAATTTTTTACTCTAATCGTGAAGCTGCAATCGTTGATCCTCTCGACAATCTGGTATAGCCTGGAATATGCCAGTTCGAGTGGTCTTCGAACGGCATCTTCACGTAGGAAAACGTGATAACATGTATATAGGTATTGATGAATGAAAAGGCTTTTCTTTGAATGATGTATGGTGGGCGTTTGCACGCAATTTCTGCATGTGCTCTCTAAATTTGTCTACAAAAATCTTCGAGTTGCGTATCGAATGTTCCGGGGGCATTTCTCGTGTGTCGTTGAATTTTGGATTTCTAGCACGGAATGCACGTGCGAGCCCATTCCAAAACGTCTTTTCGCATTCCTGGCCAAATAAATTTTGCTTTGATTAATTCGCTGGTGGTTCTCCGCCTCGGATGTGATCGTCCGTGAACGACGTCGCACATTCGTTTCCGTTGACTTTTTGGGACGAAAGGGCGCAGTCCACCAGTTGACGTATCGCAGTATAACGCCTCTTTATCGTTTAACTCGAATTTTTTAGTATCAACAATCCAGGCGAGCTTAGCAGTTGCTTCAGTGTCGTATTTTTCTCGTTCAGCTTGAAGTTCTTGAGTTGTGACGATCACAGGCATATAATTTTCATTTAGCCGAGAGAAAGCGTCTGCTATATCGTTCTCGGAGCCAGGAATATAAACGATTTGTGGCGAATATTGTGAGATTAGATTGAGATGTCGTAATTGGCGAGGTGAATCCTTCCCTGGACGTTGTGAGAATGCGAAGGTGAGAGGTTTATGATGCGTATTGATTATGAAGTTGCGTCCTTCAAGCATGTGTTTGAAATAGACTACTGCACTGTAAACAGCGGTTAACTCTCGGTCGTACGTAGTGTATTCCGTCTCTGTCTTGCTGAGTTTCATAGAGAAAAATCCTATTGGTCGCCAGTCTTCGTTCTCTTGTTGCTCGAGCACCGCACCGACTGCCAGCTCGGAAGCGTCACACTTGAGCGTGAGCAGAGCGCTGTCTGTCGGATCTGCGAACAAGGTGGCTCGAGCGAGGCTCTCCTTGCACTTTTCAAAAGCTTGTTCTGCTCTCCTTCTGTTCTGTTTTGATGACGTCAAGTACTCGTTCTGTGCCCGAGTCGAAATTTTCGAGCCGCGTTCAACCCACAAAATGAAGGCGAGCAGAAATCGGCGTGAGCGGATTATTGGGTATCTAAAGGAGGGTACAATGTTTGAAAGTATCATGCGTTAGAGCCTCCGATGAACCTCCGGCATGGCAGAAAGTAGACTTTTTGACTCAAAGGAGGTCAGTAAGGCTCACAATTGAACCTACGGAACCTCAGGTCGGCCTACTTCGAGCGCTCCCGCAGAACATACTGCTCCCCCCTTTCGGCCTACTGTACACTGCTAAACAAAAAAATTAATTTATATAGAATCTATTTAAATAAAATAGGTTTTTTCCTTGTCCCACAGCCTACTACGATCATATTTATTTCAAAGATATGTATATATATTAATAAAGATGAGATTCAAATAAATCTTTATTTGCTTACAATGTACACTGTAAAGCTAAGTGTACTATATGCATAAAATATTTCATAAATCGAAAATAAAATGAACTCCTTAATTGAGAGCTTTACCACAAGGATTTTTATCGTAATTCGTCATTCCCTGGCCTTTAGAATCGATTTTTTTCGAAGAAAATATCTGCCCTATATGCGACTTGAACCTAGTCCTACCTACTCATAACTACGCTCCGCTGCCCCCATGCTACCGAGTGCTTATAACATTTTGGTCGCTAATATGGCATAAGAGACCAAATGACACACACACACACACACACACACACACACACACACACACACACACACATATATATATATAATTCCTCTCTCTCCACCTTCTCTACGCCCCGCCCCTTTGATATGAGTGTTGCAATAAAGATGGACCGTTAGTTCAATCAAATAGAAAAGTGGTTAACTCTACGAAAATTCTATTTGAGGTAAATTAAAAAAAAATAACTAGATCCATTCAGTGAACTTAACTAAATTGTTTTTTTGAACAGATGAAAATTTTGAATTGATGAAACCGAATCACAGATTTGTTAGGATCAAATAAAATATGTAGTTGGACGATATTAAATAGATTCATTTTCTATAAATAAACATTTTTGAAATCAATAATTTTAATAATGGAATGCAATAAGAAAAATTTGGTTCTATGAAAAATCTAGTTAACTCAAATAAAAAAGAATCAAATAGACGCGGTTAGTTAATATCATATTTAGCGGAAAAAAATAAAAATATGCTTCACACATACACGTGGAAATATTTTTTTAATTTTCGACGTGCTAAGAATGAAAACAAAGAAAAATCAAACATTTCATTTACAATCGACGGTAATCGGCCGTCGCCATTTATCAACTTATTATTGAATTAACAAAAAAAAAACAAAAAAAATAAAGAAAAAATCGAATGAGGTTGAATTCTAAAAACCGACAATTTCAATCCTTTAGAACATGAAATAGACTATAATTAACACCCTAACGTTCCATATAGATATCAACATTATATGTTATTTAGATCTACACTGCCAGCCAAAAGTTTTCGGACACTCCACATGATCGCAAAACTTTCGAGCGCTGGATAATTGCCAAATAATGTTAGAGTAATATAATTCATTTCATTTATTATTTCACGAAGATACTATAACGATCTATATAATTAAGTAATTATACAGAGCTTTATAGTATCTTCGTAAAATAATTATTATTCTACCATAAGTTTGCAATGATCCAAAGTGATATTAAGTTTTGCAGTTATCTGAAGTGTCCGAATACTTTTGACTGGTAGTGTATATTTGAATATATTAATGCAACCACATATTCCGAATATAATATATATATATGTATATATATATAGTATTATATAATAAATACCGTCGCTTAAAAGTTTGGATACACCAGTCGATATTTCATACTGCACTAAAAGTTACACAGCTCCGTAAAAAAAAATAACCAAATTTACTGCACGGCGTTTTGACGGGAATAAATTCAGCTTTATATTGCTTTTCTGAACTATTTTTTTATAATTTTCTTTTCGACCCGGTACGCACTTTTATATGTGACTGATTTTCGGCTTTTTTTCGACCATCGAGAATTGGGCGCATGACTTATGAAAAAAAAGTTTGTTACGTTTATCCATGATAAACTTGAACGGGGTAGCAGGAACTCCATTTGCGTTTTTTATAAAGTTTTGTACGATTTTTTTCGCAATGTTATTTCATTTTTTGCTAAAAAAGACTATCTCTAGATAATGCCATGTAACTCAAGAACTAGAGGGTTTAAGAAGAAATGTCAAGGACGAAAAACGTCGCGTAAGCTTATACTGAATAGACTGGCATTTTTTAAGAATTTTCCTGTGAGATTTTTTCTCACAGGAAAACGCCCATTAATCCGATAGAATTGGAGTAAGACTGTATATACAAGCATTCTTTTATGAATTGCCTATAAAATAATAATAAATCGATATTGAGCAAATTTGATTGTTTTCGCATATTAATATTGCACTAATAATTTGATAAGGGGACGATGTATTTTTATTAATTTCGTATTATTTTCGTCATCGAACGGGTTACCGATCAGGCCACAATGGAATGATGATGGAGGAGATATCGAATTTCGGCCGAAAGTAGGTTAGGTGGGGTCGAGGCAACAGTTTGAGATTGAAAGCAGGTTAAGGAGGCCTGTGCTCTGCCCGTTTCACTAAAACTGGGGGTCGAGAGAAGGTTTGGGAGGTCTAGCAGAGGCTACCCTGGACCAAGAGGAGGTCTCTTCATTGCACTGAACTCGAGAAATGAGGTTTCGTCGGTTCAACGGAGGCTGGCGGCTTATGTATTACAAAAAAAATGGGTCCTGCGAGGGTTCAGAGGAGGCTAAAAATTTCGACTCGGGTGGTGCTTGGATGTGGGCTGCTTTTGGCATAAAAAGGCGACAAAAATTAATCACGCCCAAAAACCTTCTTAATTTGAGGGTGGTGTCGGATTTTTTGTTGTTGTTGTAATCTAACGCTGCTTGTGCGCGATTGACTGGGGGTTTAGGCCCTTCCTTCGTGATGGTGTAGCCGAGAAAAATTACTTCTAGGACTCTTCGTACGCATATCGCAGTATTAAAGGTGAGGCCTTGGTCCGAAAGACGTTTGAAAGCAGCTCGTAGATGTTCTTCATGTTCGTGTTCGTCTCGTGCGGAGATTAATATATCGTCTATGTAGCAAAAAAACGAATTCCAGCCCTCGTAAGACGGTGTCTATAAAACGCTGGAAGGTCTGTGTCGCGTTCCACAAATCGAACGGCGTAACGAGGAATTCAAAAGATCTGAAGGGCGTCGTAGTTGTGGTCTCTTGAATACCTTTCTCAGCCATGGGAATGTGATGATAAGCTCGAACAATATCGAGCGTCAAGAAAATCGTTCTTCCGTAGAGCATGCATGCTTCGTAGAGCTCCATTCGAGCTATTGAATATCAATCCGGTACCGTTTTTCGCGTTTAGTTGACGATAATCTCCGCAAAGTCTCCACTCGCCCAACTTTTTTGGTACTAAATGGAACAGACTTTGCCAAGGGCTACTTGGCGGGCAAATCCATCCCCGTTCCATCATATATTAACATTTTTTTTTGCTGCGGAGAGTTTTGATCCGGCGAGGCAACGTGGACGGGCTGCTACGGGTGCTCCTTATGTTGTGATATAATGTACGACGGAATGTTTGCTGACGGATCGTGTTTCTGCCGGAGTGATGAGCCCGAGGAAATTGGTCTTTGAAAGGGAATCTCTTGACGATCGCGGAAACACCATATCCATTTGTTAGGCAGATTTCCCCATCGGTAGCGAACCCAGTAGTATTATAGATCAACCTTTTTCTTTTGAGGTCAATAAGAAGATCGAAGTGTACGAGAAAATCAGCCCGAACAGTGTGTTTGATGTATCGGCAATGATAAAAGCCCCATCGATGAGGGATGATTGATTCATCGGATTCCGAATCCATAGGAAATGCTGTACCTGTTTTCCTATCAATGAGGCGCAGCCGGAACTTGAGTGGAATGTCGTCGTTGACCGCGCTGACTGACAGGGGTATCTCTAGTTTTCCGGCGTTGCTTCGGTTGTTGTCTGGAACGCACATGGCGCTTGAAATTTTTTTGTAGCTCGACCGAAACGTCGGGGTAAATAACAGATATTCACGTCTCGTAAACGACTCGTTGATCTTGAGCGGAACCTCGTTCTTTCTTTGGACTTTGAATTGGTCTCGTGGATGTCGAGTATTCTATTTGAGCAGTGCCGCTAACTCTGCGAGTCCTCGTTCGATCTGGGATATTTTGTTGTCATACTCCGGTGCTTTGTAATTTGAAGGTTTGCTGATTGCGTCAACTGTGAAAACTTGACTGTGTGGCAGTGTTGTAACCTCGATCATCCTGTCCGCAATCGCGGCAAGCTTCGTCAAATTAAAATCTTCACTTGCTAAGAGAACGCAACGTATATCGGGTGGCATACGTTGCAGTCTCAATTTTCTGAATTTGAGAAAAAAAAACTAGATTGGCTTATCATAAGCCAATCTACATTTTTTTTCTCAAATTCAGAAAATTTGAGGGGAAGACAGCTGTACGTCTATCTATTTGACGTCGTTTGGCAAAGTTTCGACGGGATCTAAAGAGCCGTTTCAGAGATTTTTGGGAATCTATAATTGTTCTACCATACCGACCGCGATGAGGTGTCATTCCCTCTTAAGATGGTAATGCATCTATAAAGAGGTATTATAAGTAAGCTTGAAATTCAGTGTATGTCATTTCGCCGAAGTGTAAACAACTTTTTTTCTCTCATAGCCTTAACATGTCAAATTCCGTGCCAAAAAGAGTATTTGCGGGAAATTTTACTGCACTGCTTTATTTAAAAAAATCTGTGGATGGAACAACATGCAGGGATTGGTTTGAATGCTTTGAAAATAATGATTTTGATGTGTTGACTTGGAGGCATTACTTCATCAAGGCTTATGTCAGACGCTAGCTGAACTTGCAGAATCAGTAGGTGTTGATCACACAACAGTTTCGAAACGTTTAAAAGCATCAGGAATTTTTATTTTAATAAAGCATTATTTTCACGAAAAAACAGCGAAAACTTATTCAACATCCCCATACCTGACTGGTATTATAAAGTTGTAGCATCTATCTGTACATTCACTTTTTCAGGCTGAAATCAAGCTGGAATAGTTGAGGGGTTCGGCTACAGTGAAAATAACGAACTCAAATTGAAGAGGGAGGTCTAACATATGACGCAGGAATCGCAAATTGATGCTAGACTTCAGACTGAATAAAGCTTGAAATTACCCTGAGTTTAGGCTAAGCAGCCAGTCTCGGTTCCAGGCTTGCTCCGAACGATGCAATGAAACCTGGCTCCGGTCTGTCTCACTCAGGCTCGGTGAAACAAGGCTCGCACAAGTTTGTTTCCATCGTCAGCCTTTTGATTCCCTACCTGGGTATCTGCGATGTTTTGCGTTTAACATAGATAATTATAGTTTTGTGCTAATTCCAACGAGTTTTCATACATGACAATGTAAACACGCTGCCGATTAATCGCCACGGCTGTCGATAACTGGGACAAGGCTGTTGATAACTGGGACAAGGATTACTAGACCAACCGTCATGTAGGCATTTTGATGACCCGTACAATAGCGTCGTAAAACCCTTACGAAATATTTTCTTGATAGCTGTACCAAGCACGAGAATTTCACAACAGCGCTTTATTCGTCATAAAAGACTGATTAAGAATTACCTAAAATAACTTCTATTCACTTTCCAAGTTGGGCTATATAAAGTTGCAAGGTTGAGCGATCTCTTTACGGTAAATTACTGGGCCAACTACCTTAGTAAACATTTTAACGGGTTTTTCTCGAAACTATGTTGTTCAAACCGGTTTACACGATATCTCGCTATCTCATGAATGGATTGACTTGAAATTTGTTGCTCATTCAGTGTAGTAGTAGTTTAGTCTTGAACGACTTTTTTCTGCTTAACATTTTTTTTAGTTATTGACAGTAATTATGTCATTTTTCCTCGAGAACTTGAAAAAAGGCTTTTTTTATGATTGACAAACGATACCATAAAGAGTTCAGTCTTAGCCAATATTATGTATTTTAAGAGAAAACTCGTTTTTTTTTGTTTCAGGTCAACCAGGTGGCCAAAATCAAGTACACCGTTCAGCCCTTCACTTTCAAAAGTCCTTTACGAGATTATTCATAACTTCTTGGATTATTGATAGTTTCTAATAAAATGTTGTACACAACTTTGTTAATGTACTTCCACATAAATGTCCAAACAATTTTGCTATCATCTTACGTATTCCTTAATTTTTTTTTAAAATAGGCCTCATTTTTGGGCCTTCACAGTAAGCCTAACCTCTTAAGTCCCCCATAGTCTTGTCAAGAATGAGTTTTTTTATTGTAAAATATTAGGAAAATATGAACCTTATGTTTTTGAACCAAGTGCTGCCGTTGCTGCACGGCCAGTCGGTATAGATGGTTCTGGCAACTAGGGTGATGAAATGAAAAGACATTCTTGAAACTTTGAAAATGACTAAGTTGACAAGCTATATATGAAAGGTTCAGTTTTCAAGCACAAAAAAGAGTTTTAGGAATTTGTTATTATCGAATGAATAAACATATTGAAACATCATCCGCTCATTTGACAAAAAATATTATAAACTATGCTGTATCTGAATTTAACGTGGATCCGAAGAATAGATTTTGGGATACGATGTAACACAGTTCCATAAAACACAGTTTCGAGAAAAGATTACAAGAAAAACGGATAAAAGGGAAGCGGGGTGTTTCGCTGTAGCGTAGAGGCGATCCGGCCTTTCACGAAAACGCCATAACTTAATCAATTTATGAAAATTTTACAAAATCTTGGCTGCAAATTAGAGTTAAGTCTCTAAGTTTAATTCCTATTCAAGACCTATTCAAACACCTATTCAACTATTCCTATTCAATTCAAGAATTCAACAATTCCTATTCAAGACCTATTCAAACACCTATTCACCTATTCGAGACCTATTCAAACACTATGCTAAACCGATATTTATCATGTTCGGACATGTTATCAATCTGTTTGAGCGAAGTTGACGTAAAAAGAGCTCAAGCTATTCGCAAATTGTTCGAAAATAGCAAAAAACGTGATTTTACTTTTAAAAGGATAGTGCTCCGCGATACGGTTTAGCACTCATAAAGCAGCTCTTCAGTGAGCACCCAATATATAAAAGACCTAAATCAGCTGATTCAGTTTTTAAGTTGATTTTTTCTGCTCACGTGATCATGAGTATTAAACAGTATAGTTTAATACTCATGAAATGAGTAGAAAGTATAGGAATAGTCTAGAACCAGCTTTTTTAAGTATATAGAAAGCGTATATTTCAAAATGACCTTGTCATATGAATAACCTTCATACGATACGGCCCTATAAAGTCTATTGCCGGCATAGACATGAAGTAAATTTCAGAACACACGCAAACGAAGCCACGGACAAAATCTATTATCTTATATAAATTCAGAGGACTTGAAAGCCTGGAGGGAAAGTCCTCCGAAGCGCGATTTTAGCTCTTGGATAACTTGCAGCTCCCTTAAGGCGTTACCCCCACTTGTAGCGCAAAAAAGGCCTTTTTCATGAATTTTTTAAAAGAAAACTACAAAACTGTTTTAATCGATCAATATACCATCTTAAAGAACACATCTTGAAGAACTTTCAGTAATTTTTTTATTGAAAAATATTACATTGTTTAGTGGCAAATGGCCGTCGATGAAATAATGTTTTTATATACACGGTTTGCGGTGACCAACATTGCGGCGAAGTGGATCATCTGAAGAAAAAAATGCGGATGGATTTAGTCAAATATAAGTATAAACTAGTCTTTAATCGAAGGATTTTAAAAAATATTCATTTTTCACAAAATGGCGGACAGTCAAAGTTAATGGTTCGATTTTAACGAAAAAAAACGGCTGTTTTTTGGCTATAGAACGGCCATTTTTTTTCGAAAAATAAATTCGAACTACCCGAGTCGAAATTTTTAGCCTCCTCTGAACCCTCGCAGGACCCATTTCTTTTGTAATACATAAGCCGCCAGCCTCCGTTGAACCGACGAAACCTCATTTGTCGAGTTCAGTGCCATGAAGAGACCTCCTCTTGGTCCAGGGTAGCCTCTGCTAGACCTCCCAAACCTCCTCTCGACCCCCAGTTTTAGTGAAACGGGCAGAGCACAGGCCTCCTTAACCTGCTTTCAATCTCAAACTGTTGCCTCGACCCCACCTAACCTGCTTTCGGCCCAAATTCGATATCTCCTCCATCATCATTCCATTGTGGCCTGATCGGTAACCCGTTCGATGACGAAAATAATACGAAATTAATAAAAATACATCGCCCCCTTATTAAATTATTAGTGCAATATTAATATGCGAAAACAATAAAATTTGCTCAATATCGATTTATTATTATTTTATAGGCAATTCATAAAAGAATGCTTGTATATACAGTCTTACTCCAATTCTATCGGATTAATGGGCGTTTTCCTGTGAGAAAAAATCTCACAGGAAAATTCTTAAGAAATGCCAGTCTATCCAGTATAAGCTTACGCGACGTTTTTCGTCCTTGACATTTCTTCTTTAACCCTCTAGTTCTTGAGTTACATGGCATTATCTAGAATTAGTCTTTTTTAGCAAAAAATGAAATAACATTGCGAAAAAAATCGTACAAAACTTTATAAAAAACGCAAATGGAGTTTCTGCTACCCCGTTCAAGTTTATCATGGATAAACGTAACAAACCTTTTTTTCCTAAGTCATGCGCCCAATTCTCGATGGTCGAAAAAAAGCCGAAAATCAGTCACATATAAAAGTGCGTACCGGGTCGAAAAGAAAATTATAAAAAAATATTTCAGAAAAGCAATATAAAGCTGAATTTATTCCCGTCAAAACGCCGTTCAGTAAATTTGGTTATCTTTTTTTTTACGAAGCTGTGTAACTTTTAGTGCAGCAAGAAATATCGACTGGTGTATCCAAACTTTTAAGCGACGGTATTTATTATATAATACTATATATATATATATATATATATATATATATATATATATATATATATATATATATATATATATATATATATATTATATTCGAAATATGTGGTTGCATTAATATATTCAAATATACACTACCAGTCAAAAGTATTCGGACACTTCAGATAACTGCAAAACTTAATATCACTGGATCATTGCAAACTTATGGTAGAATAATAATTATTTTACGAAGATACTATAAAGCTCTGTATAATTACTTAATTATATAGATCTTTATAGTATCTTCGTGAAATAATAAATGAAATGAATTATATTACTCTAACATTATTTGGCAATTATCCAGCGCTCAAAAGTTTTGCGATCATGTGGAGTGTCCGAAAACTTTTGGCTGGCAGTGTAGATCTCAATAACATATAATGTTGATATCTATATGGAACGTTAGGGTGTTAATTATAGTCTATTCCATGTTCTAAAGGATTGAAATTGTCGGTTTAGAAGTCAACCTCATTCGATTTTTTCTTTATTTTTTCTTTTTGTTTTGTTAATTCACTAATGACTTGATAAATGGCGACGGCCGATTACCGTCGATTTTAAATGAAATGTTTGATTTTTCTTTGTTTTCATTTTTAGCACGTCGAAAATTTAAAAAATATTTCCACGTGTATGTGTGAAGCATATTTTTATTTTTTTTCGCTAAATATGATATTAACTAACCGCGTCTATTTGATTCTTTTTTATTTGAATTAACTAGATTTTTCATAGAACCAAATTTTTCCTATTGCATTCCATTATGAAAATTATTGATTTCAAAAATGTTTATTTATAGAAAATCAATCTATTTAATATCGTCCAACTACATATTTTATTTGATCCTAATAAATCTGTGATTCGGTTTCATCAATTCAACATTTTCATCTGTTCAAAAAAACAATTTAGTTAAGTTCACCGAATGGATCTAGTTATTTTTTTTTAATTTACCTTAAATAGAATTTTCGTAGAGTTAACCATTTTTCTATTTGATTGAACTAACAGTCCATCTTTATTGCAACACTCATATCAAAGGGGCGGGGCGTAGAGAAGGTGGAGAAAGAGGAATTTTATATATACACACACACACACACACACACACACACACACACACACACACACACACACACACACACACACACACACGTGTGTGTGTGTGTGTGTGTGTGTGTGTGTGTGTGTGTGTGTGTGTGTGTGTGTGTGTGTTTGTGTGTGTGTGTGTGTGTGTGTTTGAAAAATCTATAGCATGTTATTCGATGAAACTCTCTAATTATCACAATCATATTAACTAATTCATATAGCTTATGTGATACAACAAATAGTTAGAGGTATTCATTTGGTCTCTTATGCCATATTAGCGACCAAAATGTTATAAGCACTCGGTAGCATAGGGGCAGCGGAGCGTAGTTATGAGTAGGTAGGACTAGGTTCAAGTCGCATATAGGGCAGATATTTTCTTCGAAAAAAATCAATTCTAAAGGCCAGGGAATGACGAATTACGATAAAAATCCTTGTGGTAAAGCTCTCAATTAAGGAGTTCATTTTATTTTCGATTGATGAAATATTTTATGCATATAGTACACTTAGCTTTACAGTGTACATTGTAAGCAAATAAAGATTACTTTGAATCTCATCTTTATTAATATATATAAATATCTTTGAAAGAAATATTATCGTAGTAGGCTGTGGGACAAGGAAAAAACCTATTTTATTTAAATAGATTCTATATAAATTAATTTTTTTGTTTAGCAGTGTACAGTAGGCCGAAAGGAGGGGCAGTAGGTTCTGCGGGAGCGCTCGAAGTAGGCCGACCTGAGGTTCCGTAGGTTCAATAGTGAGCCTTACTGACCTCCTTTGAGTCAAAAAGTCTACTTTCTGCCATGCCGGAGGTTCATCGGAGGCTCTAACGCATGATACTTTCAAACATTGTACCCTCCTTTAGATACCCAATAATCCGCTCACGCCGATTTCTGCTCGCCTTCATTTTGAGGGTTGAACGCGGCTCGAAAATTTCGACTCGGGTATTAAAGACTACATTTTTATGTATTAAATAAGCCTGCAAAATTTCAAGAAGATCGATTCATTAGTGTTCGAGTAATCTTGGTCACCGACTTCAGAAATGCCATTTTGAGAAAAACGCATTTAAAGTTTCTCTTTCAACGCTCTTGAAACGCGGATTCTTCTCTTTCAACGCTCATATCTCAGTCAATTTTGTTCGGATCGACTTGAAATTTTCAGGACATATTCTCAGATACTTATACTTCAAAGAAATGCAATAAAAAAAATCGATTTTTTCAAAATCGCAAGTGGGGGTAACCCCTTAAAGGAGATCGTCTCAACCCGGTGTAAACACTCAACGACGAATCTCTCTCTCTCTCTCTCTCTCTCTCTCTCTCTCTCTCTCTCTCTCTCTCTCTCTCTCTTTCGCACGGTCACGGTTCAATCGAGAGAAGGGCTAGTGGAGGGGCATCATCGTTCTTTTATTCCTTACGGAGGACAGACCGCCGCGAGCGCGTCCCGCGGTTTCCGGCGCGAAAGAATAATGCGCCGCGGAAAACCATTATTTAAAGGCGATGTGAGGGTGGGGGGCATGAGGCCCAAGCGAATCTTTTCGTACTTCTTTCTTGTCCGGTGTCCTCTTGTTGTCGACGCGAGTGTCGTGCAAATCGCACAGGTAAGAGAAAGAAAGGACGAGTTTACCGGCGATCAAGGACCAGCAGGGATCAAACAAGAAGCACGCCGGAGTGAGAAGAGTAACTGAGAGACAGAGAGAGAGAGAGAAAGAGAGAGAGAGAGAGAGAGAGAGAGAGAGAGAGAGAGAGAGGGAGGGAGAGAGAGAGAGAGAGAGAGAGAGAGGATTTGTATCTTGTGTTTCGTGATGGACAGTGATAGAGTCCATCAGGAGCTGCATGTATAGACACCGAGCGCGAGTATAGTCCTCATCGATGGACCAACGATTTGCCAAACAGGGCAACGAGGCACGTAGCTTTTATCCGATGGCCGAGTCAGACTGATCTTCCCTCGATATTCCGTCTCTCGGAAATCACTCGTTCACCCTTTCACCTCAATTGCGCGCCTCGTACCTATGTACCTACATAAAGTAATCAATTTTACTACCGTTATTCCGCGTTTGTTGTTCTTCGTTGAAAGATCGCAATCCGTTTGAGTGTCGTATCTACTTTGTTGCCATGTTGAAGACATTCATTTTTTGTCCGCATCTTTCGACAGATTTGAGTCTAGAGCATGAGTGGCCAACCTTTTCAGCATGCCGGCCAAATTTCAAAAATAATATTTCCCATACTCCCATCGTAATGTTATATGATACGAACGCCTCATGGTGTAATGTTCTTTTGGTGATATGTACAATACAAGTTAACAATTATGCTCATATGACCCAGCTGCGCGGGCCACAATACAACCCCAAACACACCCATGGTCTAAAGAGTACTAAGTGAAAATGTCAAGTCAAAATTGGAAAAAATGTTACTGAATATTGCGAAAATTCTGGAATTCCAAAAAATGTTCAATTGAAAATTGTTTTCAGGTAATGTAGTCAATCTCTATCAAATTTCGGCAGAACGTGGATTTCTTTACAGCAATAGAGTACCACGTAAGGATTATTTATAAAAGGAAAATCCCGCAAATTCGAAAATTACACCTCATTATTTTGCTTCGCTAGCAAAAATTCTGTTTTCTGACGAATGTTGAATTATAAATGGTTTTTGGAAAATATAGTAAACGCTGTACGTGTATAAAACATCGATTTTCTGCATTTTCTCAAAGTATACATAGTCAAGTGTGTGTGAAAAAATGTCGAGTCAACATATTGAGCATTGACCAAGTTACAAACGATTTAGTGAGAGCAGGTAGTAGAACGATTTACGTATACTAAAACTTTCAATTGACGTTTTTCTTGACCTGGTTGGAATCATAACTGTCCGATTTTCGATACAAAAAAAACCGAAACTTCTATAATTGCAGTAGCTGTCGTTGTACGTAGCCGTTTTCCCTCCTTAATTTGGTATTTTTCAAGCCCCCGAATATAAATAAAAATTTGGTCAGTTACACTTTTTTTTAATAACCGCCATTTTGTGAAAATCATTGTATTCGAAAAACGGCTACGTACAACGAGAACTACATTTATATAGATTAGGAAACTTTTTTTATTTTTATTTTTCAGACTAACCATTGCCGAGTTATCGATCTGGCCGTTGGACAACATTGTTAATACAGAGGTTCTATTATACCTCAACAAGGTTGTTAATTTTTAATTTTTAAAAATAAAATTCACTCAAACACGTCCAGTTTTGACCCGTCACAGTGTTGTCCTTCCACAATAGAGTTAAAACAAACACGCGAGAATAAATTACGCAAGAGACTTGCAAAGTCGTGAAAATTAGAAAGTTGCACATCGTTCGCTTACTATCCTACTTTGCTCGAGCTACCTCTATGAGGGAACCAACATTGAATAACCGATTTGCTCTTAGGGGAAACTTTGCCACCAAAGTGAAGTAATGACGAAGCAATGTGCTAGTTTCTAATTTTTTCATCATTCAACAATAGTACATTAGCACGTGTGCAAAAATTCATTGCAAAGGGGAACCTTTTGCAGTTGCCCCTTGGCATAGATTCACCGAAATCGACGATTTATCCACCCAACAAAGTAGGGACATTTCTGAACAGTGCGGTGTAAGAAGTTCGTTCGGGATTCGTGACGATCAACGATACTCGGCAACGAAATACTCCCGGTCTATCGTCGTCGAGAAGCCTGCTTATTCCCTGTATAGTGTCCGATAGAAACCTCGGAAGATGCCGCGAGCTACCAAACGGTTTTCGCCACGTTAATAACTCAGCTTGTACGACTAGGCCGCATCAACGACGATATCTCGAGATCGACCGTACGAGCCAACGTGAAAATCAATCGCTCAGCCTAACAAATCATTTTAAGGAAACGTAACCCACACACACGTCGACATGCGGGATGATCGCCTAGTCGTATATTATAAAAACGATGGATATACATGTCCGAAAGCAGTCGCAAAGGTGTGCGCGCGTTCGACATCCGTCAGGCAGTCAGTGAGCCAGTCAGTCAAACTGCTTGTGAGGAAACAGATGAGCGAGAGAGAAAGAGAGACCGAGAAACGACGACACACGCTGGGCGAGACGAACAAGATCGCGACGAGGAGAGACGTTATCGTGCTGAACATCGACACCCAGCTTTCAGCATTTGTACCGACACATACATTATGTCGATCACCTATATATATATATATATATATATATATTGTGTTATAAGTGTTACAGAGCATATATATACGCTCTGTAACACTTTATGTGCTTCACTCTGTATATATATATATATATAGGGTGTCTCGAAATGACCTGCCATTTTAATTTATTGATAAAACGTATTATTTATTTGAAAAGTACGAATATTTTCATTTTGATATGAGGTATAAACATACAAACTCTTTTGATGAAATTTATACAACAGCATTTTGAGATAATTGCGGACTAATTTCATTAATGGTGCGTTCAATTGCTTCTTTGAGCTCCGGAATGGTCTGTGGATCAATGGCATACACTTTTCTTTTCAGAAAACCCCAAAGAAAGAAGTCCAATGGCGTCAAATCGCACGATCTTGGTGGCCAATTCACATAGCCGCGGCGGGAGATAACACGACCATGCAACTTCCTCTGCAATAACTGCATTGTTTCGCCCGTATTGTGACAGGTCGCGCCATCTTGTTGAAAAATATATCTTCCAAGTTCATGCCGTTTATGCCATTTATCGGAAATTGTGTTCCACACATAACCTCCATGATTGTACCTCATATTAAAATAAAAATATTCGTACTTTTTAAATAAATAATACATTTCATTAATAAATAAAAATGTTAGGTTATTTTGAGACACCCTTCATATAAAACGGAAATACCATCGGATACGATATAGGCTTCAGTATGACTAGGCTTTTTGAAGATGGCAGCCCGGGAATCTACTGCCTCCAAATTGTTGGTTGTCGCAAATCTTGATCAAACTTCGCGCACCGCGCTCTTGAGGCAGTATTCTGTCTAGAAATTTGAAAAAAATCCATTTTTTTGGCATTTTCTTAAATTATAAATTTTTGGGAATATGTACTCAAAACGAATTTTCAAAATTCTCAATATTTACGCCAACAAACGAGACCAGAATATGTTCGACCGGTCGGAGCTATGAACTTCAGAACTGCTCGCAGGGAAGAACGGGTCATAAAATTAGTTCTATTCAACCGATTGACTTCAAATTTGGTACAAACACCCAGTTTATATCTGTCTATCGTCTTTACTTCGGGCATTGCGAAATTATCATTATTACTATTAATATGAAAAATTTTACTCAAAAAATGCGGTGAAAGATTTTTTTTCGGATGGTCGCCATTTGAAAAAAAAAGTTCTATTTTGTACTTGCCATAATGACATTCTTATTAATAAAAAACCGGTTGCCTTTCTGTTTCTGATGAATGGGAGCTTCGGAATAATGCCAAACGCCGCAAGAATTTTTTCACAACCTTATTTAAAAATCCAAAACTTTTTCAATTTGTTTTGCACTAATATGTTTTTGTAAGGTCTTGAAACATCGATAAAAAGACTGTAAAAATATTTTTTTGTCAAGCCCGGTAAAACGCCCGAAATTTCGGGTTCCCGACTACAACACTACCTTAAGGCGAGTTTCTACTTTGTTAGGTGGAAAAATCGGCAATTCTTGTTAATTTTCGTTCAAATAAAGAGTGTGGGATAAAAATACATGCATTCTTGAATGTGTTAATCATCGAACAAAAAAATTAAATCCTGCACATTGCTTTCTCATCATTTCACTTCGTGCGCAAAGTTTCCGCTCTGAGCAAGTCGTTTTAATGGTGATTTCGGCATAGAGGAAACTTTTTCAACGAGGCAAATTAATGAAGAAGCAATATTCATGTTCTCAATTTGGACGATTTTTATTAAAATCATTCTTGCGTAGACCTTAGCAAGTTGACTTGATATATATATATATATATACATATATATATATATATATATATATATATATATATATATATATATATATATATATATATATATATATATATAACCTATAACCTATATACAGCCAAGAAACTCTTGTAATCCACGTAGACAGTACGCGTAAAATCGCGTGAGTTAAGCTTTTTCGTTTAGTATATGGCGGTTCTATACAAGACACCGCAATGAGGGAGGGGGGGGGGATGGCAAAACGCAAATAAATTGTCTTTACTTTTTTCTTCCCAAACTTATGGAGTAGCTTTAATGAAATCGAGAGAAAAATTGTCCAATCGGTTCTCCACCACTCTCTCCCTCTCTCTTTCTTGATGTTTCCTTTTTTCTTGGCACAGGATCACGAATATACCGACGCACCCACGCTGCGTTCCTATAATGGGCCCTTTTCTTTGGAGCTAAGCTTCTCTAATTCCTCGCTTCTCTCTTCGTTGTCATCTTCGCTTCTTTCTTCTTTCACCCTATAAATGTTATGTTGGTCCCGCCACCTCGTCATTCTTTCCTTCTCCCTCTCTCTGTCTCTCACTCTCTCTCCCTCTCTCTCTCTCTCTCTCTCTCTCTCTCTCTCTCTCTGTATCCTTCCTTCCCTCTTTCTCCCTTTCCTTTTACCGTCTGTGATCTTCCTTTTTCTTCCTCCTCTGAAGAGGCTGAAAACGCGCGCGCCATTGAGGCCCGCAGTGAATCCTATAGATTATTAATAGAATGCTGACCGGCCGTTCTTTCCCTTTCCCTATATCTTTCTCTCCGACTCGCCCGCTCTCTTGACTCGATCTCCACTCATGCCAGGTAGACGGAAAGTGCTCCGCCCTTAAAACCTATGCGCGCGCGATGCCCATCAGCCTTTCCCGATGCACCCTGAGCTCCTCTTCGATGTAACATGTATATCCCCATATATATATATATATATATATATATATAGGTTTATGTGTGTGTGTGTGTGTGTGTTCGAGATACGTATATATGGGCACACGAATGATACGAATACAGGCAATTCCGCGTGTAATTGTAGGTATATAGTCGCTAAGCTTGGCTATCTACGGACAATTAGAGTCTGGCAATGGAATAAAATATTATGTAACGAAGTTTTTGGTATTTCTTCTTAGGAGTCCGTAGCTACTACAGGGTCTAGAACTTCGTCATGTACGGCAGTGCAACTGTGACAGCAGTCTTAGCGTCCCACGTTCTCCCGTCTATTCTCGTTAAGCCTTGACACCACTGTGATGCACAAGAAAATCGATTTTTTGCATTTTCTTGAAGTATACATGCTCAAGAATATGTGGAAAAATTGAAACTAAAATATTGAAAATTGACCATGCTACAGACGATATAGTGAGAGCAGGTAGCGCAACAATGCACGTATACTGAAACTTTCAATCGCGTCTCTCTCGAAACGACTTCTCGCGACCTGGCCGGCATCATAACTGCCGATTTTCAATTAAAGAAAACACAAATTTCCCAATTGCAGGAACTATCGTTGTACGTAGCCGTTTTTTAAAATTGATATTTATTAAGTCCCCGAAAATAAGTGTGTTGCCATTTCGTGATTCAAAAAAAACGGCTCCGTGCAACGAGAACTACATTCAGATACATTATAAAACTTTTTTGCTTTCATTTTTCAGACCCACCATCGTCAAGTGATCGACCTGGCCGTTGAATCATAGTTTTTATACAAAGGCTCTATTATATTTCAATAACGTTGTTAATTTTTAACTTTCTTTTAAATAAAAATTTACCTGGAACAAGTTCAATGTATGCTTAATACCTTTTTTCAAATCTTAAACAAATAATCTGGCAGACAAAATAAATGCGGGAAAAACGATCTTTTTCGGCCCCTCACAGTGGTGCCCTCCCTTAACATTAGAGGGGTACTTTTAAGTGAAATTGTCGCTTATACCGGTAAAACAATTTGTTTCGGAAAGCTATGCCTTAACGTTCTTTT
This sequence comes from Ophion ellenae, assembly GCA_963210295.1. Classification (NCBI taxonomy): domain Eukaryota; kingdom Metazoa; phylum Arthropoda; class Insecta; order Hymenoptera; family Ichneumonidae; genus Ophion; species Ophion ellenae. The sequence continues at coordinate 31,915,927 of OY723385.1, forward strand.
AATTTGCCATCATCTACGGTGCAAGATTTTCGACAGCATTTGGAAAACGTTCTCTGTCAAATATTGCTTGTCCACAGACGGCACAGTCACTCGTGTGACACGCGATGCCCCATACATCAATAGTTGTGTGTGTATATATATATATATATATATATATATATATATATATATAAGCATGGCCACTGTGTCGGCTCGATACGTATCTTTGTGGGTTTCGTTCCACTGTACCTCCCCGAGTCGCCGCATACCTGACGTTTGATCCTTGTACTCTCTAGCAGTAATGTCGTCGCCGCAAAGGGGGGTGGAGGTGGATTCGACAATGAGACGAAATCGCTAGATCTCGCGGGGGCACGAACTATGACAATTGCATAGCGTCATATACGTCGTTTTTCCCCTTTTTCTTCAATTTTGTTCCTTTGAATTTGTCTTCGTTATACCGGACAAACCCCGCGTTATCATGTACCCTCTGTGATAATTGGATGCTACGATGAACAATAATAATGATTATCGCGGCCGCATGAAAAGAAATTGAGCGTGAAAAAAGGCGAGGCTATACAGCGAATTAATTGGGAGAAAATCGTATAAAAGTGATATCGAGAGGATATCGCGGCGTCTTAGCTTTGCTTATTTCTCTCGCTCTCTTTTCTCTCTCGTTGTCTGGAAAGGGAGAGCGTAAGAGAACGATGAAGAGAAAACTCGGAGAGAAGCGTTACCCCGTAAAGTCGTGAATATACACGCTCCGGAGGAGCTCGTTACCGGCTCTCGTGCGCGAAACAAAGTAGCGAATGAGAATATATCCTTGAAAAGCTCTCAGTCTTTCTTTCTCTCTCTCTCTCTCTCTCTCTCTCTCTCTCTCTCTCTCTCTCTCTCTCTCTCTCTCTCTCTCCCCCCCACTCTTATTCGAGGGAGAATAATAAAATGTGAAAAAAATTCGTAAGCAAGGTTAAGGAAGCGATAAAGTAATCGTTCTCCGTCTCCTTTTCTTTTTTTTCATTCTCCTTCGATTACCTTTGTGCGTGTGTATTCTTTTTTTTCTCGTTTTTATTCTTCAGTATGATGTGTAAGATGAGTTTGCGCCTCGAATCTCGCGGATTTGTGATATTCACGGATACAAGGCGGCGTTCTCCGCGGCGAATACCCTCACTCGGGTACTATATCGTATGTGTGCATACCCGCGAAAACGTCGTTTACTCGTGTTGCCGACGTATTGCTGAAATAAATTGGAATAAACACGAACAAAAAACATGTTGCATGTCATTTCCTGACGGATCTTCCACTCCTCGGTCTTTGGTGACGCGGTTTGTTATTTTGCCTATCGGGTAGATATATATATATATATATATATATGTGTGTGTGTGTGTGTGTGTGTGTGTGTGTGTGTGTGTGTGTGTGTGTGTGTGTGTGCGCGCGCGTGTGTGTGTGCGTGTATACCAAGTGTGTGTGTGTGTATATATTCCAGCCCAAGTGTGTAAACCCGTGACCCTGACCCTCTCGGATTTCTTTGATTTTTTTTCATATGATCGCATTGAGTCTAAAATACACCCTAATAATTTTTTTAGATTTTTACAAATATCCCGTATTTCAAAAAAAAAATTGAAAAAAACGCCATTATTTAAAAATCTACAAAAATTCTGAAAAAACCGTGATAATATTTAAAAAATTCAAACTATCACCCGTACCCGGCAGATTTTGTTTCTGTATTTTACAAGCTGTTAACGTTCTCAAAATTCCAAAAAAATCTCAAATAGCTCACCTTGAGCAGATACTGAATTATTTTGGTACTCAAATTAATTTCGTTGATGATTTTCGAATAATGAAAGAGGAATTACCGGCCTTAAATTGAAAACATTACCAGTATTTTTATTAACCGATTGAAAAACGAACTATTCCATTTATTGCCATGAGAACATAGATACAAAAATTCGCAGTTAAAATCCAATCATCTGGAAAGTTTTTAGTTATGTTTTCGAATTTTATATGATACATATTTTTCACTCGTAGAAAATCGTTCTACATTTATAATGCCGTTTATTTGAGAAATTATGCAGTGCAATTTTTGCGTTCCCGGTATTCGCTTGCTATTGAAAAATCGACTTTCCAATAATATTTTTGCTTCATTGTACCGATCTTCAGGTGAAAATTTCACTGAAATATTGGGAAGATTGTTCGATTATGAAGCCCACTCGAAAAGTCCTTGCGGAGTTATTATTTGGCGATCAGGTGGTAACTGCAAACTGGCACGGGCGGCTAATCTTTTTACGGTGCCCCTTACGCCATCACAAGCACCTTTACCGTGAGCTGTTAGAAAATAATGCCATTCTGCACTGATGCCATAATCCTGCTTATGGTAATATATGTTTATAAAGTTTTTAAAATGTTTAAAATGTTGTGGGGCTCCATCCGAGAAATAATATAATTTTGAAGCCGCTTCGTTGATTGATTTTATAAAATTAATTATAATTCTGGTGTAAACATAAACGGCTATTGAGTCATGCGTCAAGCAATCTGAAATGACCACCAAGATTTTGTGATTAATTTCACCGTTATGTTTGAAATATACAACAACAGGATATATCTTTACCTGATTGTTGTTCCAGTGGAATCCGGGAGCAGCATTTTGCACGACGAAGGCGTAATTTGCGGCGAAGTCACAAAGAACGAGAAATTCACCGTCTTATAACGACTCTTTCGGTACTTTCATAAAATTTCCTTGTTGCTTTGTGATAAATGAATGCGGTAAAAGAATTTTAACTTTTTCGCAGAAGTCGTCAACAAATTCGGATGCGTTTTTGATCGTGGTTTCGAGATTCGTACGTGGCGTTGATATCCAATGTTTATAAGTAATAGAGTCAATATCCTTTTCTTTCAAAACATGATTAAGGAAGTCGTGTAGTGTTTCTATTCCTGGGCAACTTGTACATGTTCCACTGTTGTACAACTCCAGAGTTGGATCGGTAGCTACTCTGGAGTTGGATCGGTACATATTATTGAGACCAAACAATCGGTATAATGTTCCAAAGGGTGTATTGAGTCCTTGGTCAATGCTTGTAAGTTACAGCCTACAAAAAAAGATTAACATAACCTTATTTGCACTAAGTTTATTTATAGCTAATTGGTTTTTCAATCGGTTAATAAAAATACTGGTAATGTTTTCAATTTAAGGCCGGTAATTCCTATTTCATTATTCGAAAATCATCAACGAAATTAATTTGAGTACCAAAATAATTCAGTATCTGCTCAAGGTGAGCTATTTATGATTTTTTTTGGAATTTTGAGAACGTTAATAGCTTTCAAAACACAGAAAAAGAATCTGCCCACTAAGGGTGATAGCTTCAAAATTTTTATATATTGTTACGGTTTTCTCAGAATTTTTTACATTTACAAAAAATGGCGTTTATTTTTCAAAAAACATTTTTTTTTCGAAATAAGGGATGTTTGGAAAAATCTAAAAAAAAGAGAGTGTATTTTCGACTCAATGCGATCATATGAAAAAAATCAAAGAAATCCGAGAGGGTCAGGGTCACGGGTATATATCACATATATATATATATATATATATATATATATATATATATATATATATATATATATATATATATATATATATATATATATATATATATATATATATATTATATATATATTATATATATATATATATATATATATATATATATTAGGGTGATTCGTTTCAGGGTAACTTTTTTCTGACCCATCGTGCCCGAAAACCTTTAGTTGGTACCCAAAAACGAAGTTTCGTGAAAGGGGGGTGTTGTCAAAAAGTATTTAGAGGTCGCGAATCAAAATTGAAGGTTTCCCATTTGATTAACATTGAAAAAAATGTTTTTCTCATTATTAGTGTTACCATTCGCGAATTTTGATATCGCCATATTTTCCAAGTGGGTTCTCATAGGAAATATAATACTTTACAATAAAGTTCATTGAGCCATGTCCGTAAATTCAACCGTTTCAGCGGTACCATTATTTCAAGTGAATATTGTATGAAAATATCTATTCAAACGGCTGTAACGCCTATGCTATTAGATATATCGAAAAAAATTCAAATGAGAACTATGTAGAGAAAGTAATTTGCTACAAAAAAGTCCTATAAGCCGAGCTTTTTGGTCGGAAAATGAGCAATTTTCATAATGTGTTCGCGAGAAAACGTGTAGGAGGACTTGGGGCCTGACGAATTCGCGGGGTAAGATGAATCATAAGCCTAGCTACTAAACATACTCCAGTAAAAGAGACGAAAACCCAGCACTTTTAAGCGTAGAATATGCATTTTTGACTGAAGGTAGATGGTTGCATACTGAAAGTAAGCCCAATAAAATGTTGCCCCTCAACTCGCCCCAACCCTAAGTAATAGGGGTTGAAAACTAAAAAATCACCGTATCTCGATAATTAATAGCGCGATAAAAAAAAATTCAAACAAAAGTTACTTGGAATAATAAAATAGGCATAAAGTTATCTGACGTCCAATCCCCTGTATTTGAAAATAGGGCCACAAAAACACGAGAGCACCGCTGACCCTGACAAGGACGCAGCGATATGTCTACGCCGCTCGCACACGCATCAACCCTGAATTTTCTAATCGTTTTTGTGCCGCTTTTTTCAAAGATAGGGGCATGAAGACGGAGCCGGATAAAAGGGTACAACACGCCGGATGAAAGGGATACAACATGCAATGTTGTAGAAATGGTCTACAAAAGTGATGAACGATGCGACATTGCGGCCGCATGGTGGCGCCACCAATGCAAGGATATCGGCAGCGGCATGGAGGCTATATGGAAACAGTCAATAACAAGCGGGGTCGCAATTTAAGGTAGTACGTGCACGAATGTCCTCATTAGAAAAAAATGGATTTTTTGTATGCTGTAGTAGAGACATAAAAAATGACTTCCGCGAAAACTCTGCAGGTCTTACCGGCTAAATACAATAATAATTCATTCACGAAATCAATGCAATTAACCCGCACCATATAGGGAATCCGTGCGGATCGAACTTTGGATCGGAAATAATAATAGTTCCCGGTTAGATCAGAGCTATGCGAAAAGCGACGAATAACAAGAAAACTGTCGCGGTCACGTATGTTCCATAAAAATATAGGTTACGGGACATTTCGAGCAGATATCATCGATTGAATCGACTCATTTTTGCGTTCGCTAGCCGCGTCTGCCATCTCTCTTGTTACAATATGCACATTACACATACACTACAACTCACGATTACACATACGGTAAACAAACACATGCTTGACATGTATCGAAAGCATCTGTATCCAGCGTTGCCACGGATATTACCAGAATTATGAAATGGCGGCCTGTGACAACTCAAGTAAAATCTGATTGCGATTTTACGTCACTTACCAAACTATAGTACAAACCGTTATCACATGCACTTCTCAAATAATTATTTTTTGTATCATGTTTATTATTATACCCAAATCCATCATATTTTTCTTTTTTCACATTCGATAATTTATAGATTTTCAGTTGACTAGTAAATCCGCTAGTACTACCTTAAGGTATAACATATTTAACAAGCGTGTATTACTCTCCGTGTGGTAAAAATAGCGTAGTCGGTACCACGCTGGACTGTCATTCAAACGCCCAGGGTTCGAATCGAATTGATTTATTTTTTAATTACGGATTAAATGATTGCTCCGTTGTAATAATATCATCAAATTATAAATAGCGGATAGAAAAAAAGTATTAGCCTTACACACACATATATATAGCTTATAATATATTGTTGTAATATTGATGCCCGCGTTAAAATCATTAAATCATCATATTTTTATGCTGGACATGTTTTATTTTTATACGGTGACGTGTACGATTAAACGACCATAAATTTAATTTGTGTTACTGCTAAAAGAAAAATAACACAATTCAATGGAAATAACGGCACTTACCATATTTTTTGATAAAGTTTAGCAGTGTAGTACATATATTTTTTAATCTCAGAGTTGTGCGATCGCTTAAGGTAATCCTATGGCTTCACACTGGTCATACTTGAGACTTGTAGCATTTAAATTGTAATTGTAAAATTGTAACATTAAAACATATGCAACAACAAAAAAATTGTAATACCTAAAAAACTTCACGTGTAAACTGTTTAATGAATGTTCACATTTAATTAGAAAAATGAAATAATAGTTATTCCAACGGTTCGCGCAGTATTTCTAGGTTTGATATTTAGCAACATTGGTTCTATCTCCGTCTCTTTTTACTCAACCAGGCGAGTTTGACCTCCATGCTTTTCAACGTCGATCTGTCAAAACAATGTCAGGTGCGGGAAATATAAAGTATTGTATTCGGGCCACGACTAATAAAAGCGTGGAAAATTTGTGCCGGCGAAATATGTCGGTTAAAAATGAAATATGTGTGAAAATTCGAATGAGTGAGATGAAGTTCGGACTACATTCAGCTGTTGCCTTGCTGTCACGTCTCCTTATCGTAGCAAGTGGTAATAAATCCAATACCGGAAGTTCAAATTAAACTTGATATTACATAAAAATTAGACCAATAAGCGTAATTTTTTCTCAGAGCATTGGATTACTACAAGTGTTAAGTATGTAAATCTGATTATTTTTAAGAATCTGATAGATTCCCACCTTATATACACTTTTGTAGCGACCGGAAATTGGATTTTTGTATACCGTCTCGGAATTCCTGCACAAAAATACGCAATTTTAATTTTCTTCTCTGTAATTAGGTCGATAACCGACCCTGACATTTTACAGAGATGATTATTAAAATATTTAGTGGAGCTCAACAAAAAAAAAAAGACAATCCTATGGATTGAAGCCGGGCGATAGGATTACCTTAAGCAGTACTGCTGTTGGGAAGGAGGGAGGTGGACTATTCCTTTACCTTTATTTACGAGGCCGAACATACTAATGGAAAGTCATCTTGAAAAGAAGGATTTCGAATAGAAATAAATAAGAATTTTTAAACGTGGATAAATTAATAAACAAAAAGGAATCCAACTGAATGAATTTATCGAGTTCAATTGTAATTTTGATTCGAATTCAACGTGATGATTCGACGAATAAATTCAAATATTGCCGTAGCTCGTATATTAAGTCGACGACACAAATGTTTTACTTCATGTAATTCACTCTAAAGGAATAAAGGTAATAACTTTTGAAAAATGTTATAGTTTCACATTTTATTTGTATGACACAATTATTCATTATCGGTCACGATTAAAAGTGGGGTTGTCGTGAAAGAATTTTTCTTCCTTTCTTTTTTCTCGGACGGAGAGATGACAAAAGATCTCTAGCCTTTCTTGAAAGTGTTGTTGACAGCTTGTCGAGTAACATTACCGCAAGCATTCATTTTCGTTGCGACATCATCTGCTGCTGCTAGGGAATTACAAAATCTGATATATTCAGGAACATGCTTTTCTATCGTTTGACTCTTGAAAAAAACAATCATTTATAAGATAATTAATATAAAGAGAAAAATGATGAAAGAAACTACCAAACAGCGAAATAAGAAACGTAAATGAATAATCAAACGAATAATAATCAATAATAGAAAAAAATATTTTTTTGCAATAAATTATAACTGACTTTTCAGCCTCACTCTCGCAGCACTGATTGTATAGTAATTTAAAAATTAAAGGTATAATAGAAAAATTAATTACTATAATTATTAACACTATTGTATTATATTACATGTATTATTCTATTAATATTGTATTGTATTGGAGTAATTAATTTTTCTATTATGCCGTTGATTTTCTATTACTATACAATCAGTGCTGCGAGAGTGAGGCTGAAAAGACAATTATAATTTATTCCGAATTTTTTTTTCTTTCATTTATTATTGATTATTATTCGTTTGATTTTTTATTTACTTTTCTTATTTATTTTACGAATAAACCTGACTCTTTTTACACATATTTTTCTAAATAATGACTTAAGCATGGTTCGCAGCTGTTTCACAGCCTTTTTGCCTCTAATAGCCTTTAATTTTTATTAGGGCTGTGCGGGTACCCGATGTTCGGGTCGGGTCGGGTACCCGACGGGTTACAGGAATAAATGATAATATTGTAAAAAATCTTTTTTCGTCTCACTTTTCTATCCTGTGTGTGTGTGTGTGTGTGTGTGTGTGTGTGTGTGTGTGTGTGTGTGTGTGTGTGTGTGTGTGTGTGTGTGTGTGTGTGTGTGTGTGTGTGTGTGTGTGTGTGTGTGTGTGTGTGTGTGTGTGTGTGTGTGTGTGTGTGTGTGTGTGTGTGTGTGTGTGTGTGTGTGTGTGTGTGTGTGTGTGTGTGTGTGTGTGTGTGTGTGTGTGTGTGTGTGTGTGTGTGTGTGTGTGTGTGTGTGTGTGTGTGTGTGTGTGTGTGTGTGTGTGTGTGTGTGTGTGTGTGTGTGTGTGTGTGTGTGTGTGTGTGTGTGTGTGTGTGTGTGTGTGTGTGTGTGTGTGTGTGTGTGTGTGTGTGTGTGTGTGTGTGTGTGTGTGTGTGTGTGTGTGTGTGTGTGTGTGTGTGTGTGTGTGTGTGTGTGTGTGTGTGTGTGTGTGTGTGTGTGTGTGTGTGTGTGTGTGTGTGTGTGTGTGTGTGTGTGTGTGTGTGTGTGTGTGTGTGTGTGTGTGTGTGTGTGTGTGTGTGTGTGTGTGTGTGTGTGTGTGTGTGTGTGTGTGTGTGTGTGTGTGTGTGTGTGTGTGTGTGTGTGTGTGTGTGTGTGTGTGTGTGTGTGTGTGTGTGTGTGTGTGTGTGTGTGTGTGTGTGTGTGTGTGTGTGTGTGTGTGTGTGTGTGTGTGTGTGTGTGTGTGTGTGTGTGTGTGTGTGTGTGTGTGTGTGTGTGTGTGTGTGTGTGTGTGTGTGTGTGTGTGTGTGTGTGTGTGTGTGTGTGTGTGTGTGTGTGTGTGTGTGTGTGTGTGTGTGTGTGTGTGTGTGTGTGTGTGTGTGTGTGTGTGTGTGTGTGTGTGTGTGTGTGTGTGTGTGTGTGTGTGTGTGTGTGTGTGTGTGTGTGTGTGTGTGTGTGTGTGTGTGTGTGTGTGTGTGTGTGTGTGTGTGTGTGTGTGTGTGTGTGTGTGTGTGTGTGTGTGTGTGTGTGTGTGTGTGTGTGTGTGTGTGTGTGTGTGTGTGTGTGTGTGTGTGTGTGTGTGTGTGTGTGTGTGTGTGTGTGTGTGTGTGTGTGTGTGTGTGTGTGTGTGTGTGTGTGTGTGTGTGTGTGTGTGTGTGTGTGTGTGTGTGTGTGTGTGTGTGTGTGTGTGTGTGTGTGTGTGTGTGTGTGTGTGTGTGTGTGTGTGTGTGTGTGTGTGTGTGTGTGTGTGTGTGTGTGTGTGTGTGTGTGTGTGTGTGTGTGTGTGTGTGTGTGTGTGTGTGTGTGTGTGTGTGTGTGTGTGTGTGTGTGTGTGTGTGTGTGTGTGTGTGTGTGTGTGTGTGTGTGTGTGTGTGTGTGTGTGTGTGTGTGTGTGTGTGTGTGTGTGTGTGTGTGTGTGTGTGTGTGTGTGTGTGTGTGTGTGTGTGTGTGTGTGTGTGTGTGTGTGTGTGTGTGTGTGTGTGTGTGTGTGTGTGTGTGTGTGTGTGTGTGTGTGTGTGTGTGTGTGTGTGTGTGTGTGTGTGTGTGTGTGTGTGTGTGTGTGTGTGTGTGTGTGTGTGTGTGTGTGTGTGTGTGTGTGTGTGTGTGTGTGTGTGTGTGTGTGTGTGTGTGTGTGTGTGTGTGTGTGTGTGTGTGTGTGTGTGTGTGTGTGTGTGTGTGTGTGTGTGTGTGTGTGTGTGTGTGTGTGTGTGTGTGTGTGTGTGTGTGTGTGTGTGTGTGTGTGTGTGTGTGTGTGTGTGTGTGTGTGTGTGTGTGTGTGTGTGTGTGTGTGTGTGTGTGTGTGTGTGTGTGTGTGTGTGTGTGTGTGTGTGTGTGTGTGTGTGTGTGTGTGTGTGTGTGTGTGTGTGTGTGTGTGTGTGTGTGTGTGTGTGTGTGTGTGTGTGTGTGTGTGTGTGTGTGTGTGTGTGTGTGTGTGTGTGTTAGGGTGGAGTGAAAAACGGTCACTTTCGGCGGATCGTATCGTAATAGCGCGGGAAAGTTGCGTTTTGGCATCACTAAAAAGTGTGCGAAAGGACAACAAATTTACAATAAATATATTCTGTTCCGGCGAACGCCTTAAAGTTTTGAATTTTTTAACGTGGGTTTTGATTGGAGAAAATACCCAAAAAGACGAAGATTCAACGCCTTGCGTTTATTCGAAGCAAGAAGAATGTAGCTTCCATTTGACATTTTAAAATTGAAAATATGTTGATTAGTTTCAGAGAAATAAGCGTTTGAAGAACAAGTTTTACGTGGAAAAAAAATGACAAAAAATTAAATTAAGAAGAATTAATCCGAAAACCGAAATGACCAGTTAGCATTAGACAGAATTAATGAAAATTCGACGAAGAATCTTGCTTTTATTCAGTTTTTCGACATTCAAATATCTCGATATTTCCTGATACCTATCGGCGAAGGGTGGAGAACATAAAGCTGGAGTCCATTTCGTTCGTTTTGGTACGCTTCCGTAGCGCTATCTATGCTATGAAACGAAATTTTGTTCCGGCGACACGACTTATCGAGTACCCGATGTGAGACGAGTACTCGAAAAACTCGGGTACCCGATCGGATCATAGTCTAATTACCCGACCCGACCCGACCAATTCTGCTACCCGCACCCCTCTAATTTTCATATTTTATTCATTTTTTATTATGTTATTACCTTGTTATGAACCGCGATGGGCACAGCATGTGCGATGAGCGAATGTTGGATGCGAGGAATTATCTCAGTTCTCCCATCAGCCATTATAATACGACCTCCTCTGACTACGGTATCATCAGAAAAGTGAAGTTCGCAAACAAAATCAGTTTGGGAGAGACGGTGTCCGATGGCTTCGCTCTATCGTTGCAGCATATTCTGCAGACAAAATAAAATACATGCAATTGACCAAAAAAAGTAAACTAAGCAGGTTGAAATTTCATATCTACCAAGTCGTAGAACTAGCATATTATCTTTTACAAATAAATTAAAATTTGACTGATGTGCTCACTACACTTTTTCTATAAGCTTTTATCTTCGTGGAAAAAAAGTTTATAAAACTTGCGTTTGCGTGAAAAGACGAAAAACAAGAATGGCGTATTTCGCCGGGGTCTATATCAAAGAAAGCTCGAAGTTTGTTTGCTGCTCACTTCGTTGTATCACCAACGCCATACTTCATATTGATATCACCGCAACACAAGCGCTTGCCGTGGCTGAATTTCGAAGTAATGTCTTTCATCACTTTCATATACCACTTTTTTGACGATTCTGCGATAAGCGTGCGGGCTCCTTTACTCTAGTCTTCATGGATAGGGGGTTGGAAGTCAGATAACTTTATACGTATTTTATTATTCCAAACGACTTTTGTTTGAAACCTTTTTTGATCGAGATACGGTGATTTTGAAGTTTTCTA
>OY723385.1:31932356-31974802 GCA_963210295.1 Ophion ellenae
ATTTTACCTATCTACGAATCGAACCTAGAACCTACCTACTAATATACCACTAACCTATATACTATCTCCGGGCAGTTTGGGTCTCTTTTGAGTGTTCTGGTGCTTTGGTGTCTGCTTTCATTACATGCGAATCATCCTTAACCCGACGCACACTGTTCCACTAAAATACGCGTAACTTCGTCATTTTCAAGAATTTCGGGGTCCAGATAGTCTTAAAATATTCTTGAAAGTTTAAACTATAACAGTATGCAAAACACAACGATTTTTTTTCAAGTTTCCAGAGAGGAATGCCCCCTTGAAGGGCACTATTGCTGTTGTAGAAACGTTCAATAAATGTTCAATTATGAAGTTTTGGTAAGTGCCGCTATATCGAGTTGGAGAAAAAAAAATATTGATATGTATACCATTTGAGGGCACGTACAAGTTCGACATAACCTCACAAATGTTGCTACCCAGTTCTTTCATAGATGGTCAAGTTTCTGAGGAAAACCTAAGCATCAGGATCTGGAGAATTGCCTGATGCAGTCTATGACGATTTTATTTTGCCCTGAATGTTATTAATCTTCGAGAAATCTCTCGAAAATGTGAGTTATCTCACCGGCACTAACGTGTCACGTAGTACACCTTCTACTTCGCCGTAACATGGGTTATTATGGAGACTCGCAAATTGAGCTGGAATTCATTGTCAATGAGCGAAGTGAATGCGTTCAGCAAGAGATATCAACTGAGGACAATTCACGATTTTCGATTGAGAAACATCTGACAAGGTATATCACTTAAGTGTCCGCCAGTGATTAAGTTGAAACGCATATATGTGATAAATCATTGAATACTATTTAGACACGTATTTTTTTGTGATGGCGGAAAAAAAATTTTAATAGGGGGATACCACCCCTCAAAGAAACGCGTGACACCTTTTAATTCAATTTTTTTCATTACTTTCATAGTGGTTTTTTTTATCGCTTCGCATTAGAAGAATTTTGGTTTTGGTTTGATTCAAATCGGTGGACTGCGTGTGGGCGAAACTACGAAATCGCCCCTCGACACGACTTTCTTTGAGGGGTAGTTTCCCCCTTTAAAGCGGTTTTCCGCCGATAAAAAAATACGTGACTAATAGTTTTCAATGCTTCATCACGTATACGACTTGCAAGAAAATCAGGGCGGACACTTCTTGAGCGATGTTCCTTGTAAGTAGAAAAAAATGTTGGTCTGCTTTTTTATTGGCTGATATACGAATTTTTTTGGCAATATTTATAGCTCATTGTCTAAAGCGCCCTGAGCGCTCTGAAACGCACAAATTAGCCTAGATGGCGAAATAGTAGCAATTTGGAGTTGTTTAGTTCAGTCATTGTACAACGAATAAACCACCTAACAACTGAAGACCTACTATCACAATGCCGAATTGAAATTATAGGTTCAATTCCGTCGTGCGGACGATGCCCCTGAATCCGTTTTCATCCGATTGACTTAAAATTTTGACTCTAGCTCCTTGGGTAGATTCTCTATAGAAGCACAGACGACTTTAATGATTCACCAGCCAGTCTCATTTTCATAACGTATTAAAGGCGTTTTTTTCAGCGACTTAACAAAAAAATTAAACTGATGCTATTTTGTGAAAAAATCATATTTTCAAATAATCGTGTGTACTGCTCTAGCAAAACTAATGTAAATGACAAAATGGTGTTTTTTTTATTGTTCTAGGTGCTGATTCATAAAAGTGTTGCGTCTTCCCGCAGAGCACCTAAACAAAAAATGCTCTGTGATCTTCTACTGAGCCGCCATTTTGTATATTTCTGAGATTTTTTTTGTTTTCGTTTAGGTCAACACATGTACAATAAACACTGCAACTTTCATTTTGATTGCTTTTTTAGTATTCTAATAAAGAATTCCCAAAAAGTCTCATTTTTCGATGAGCCACATAGATGTAACGCCTTAAAAAACTGTGTAAAGTACTTAGTTAAATTTTAAACATTTAAACTCAACCAAGGCGGGATATACATTTACAACGATAAAAAAATCGATTTCTATTTCTTTTCTTTGATTGATAGAACGATATATGTAGAATATTTTCCTAAAATTTCAAAGTGAAATTCGAAAAAATTCAAACGTTATAGCCCGTCAACGCTGTGCCTCGCTGCTGGAATTCGGAGCGGGCGTGAACTTCAAACGCTTTTTTCTCAAAACTGCATTATCGAAATTGCCGTGCAAAATTACTCAAAAACTATTAAGCCGATTTTGAAACTTGGTAGAAATATTGATAATATTGGTACCTTCCACTTGACGAAAATTGTTTTTGAAAAATTGGAAAGAAAACTCCTTGTTTCATCCACATTTTACAGAAATGTTGCGTGAAATGTTGATTTTTGTTCGTAAATGCGTGCCATTTTCTTAAATTTGCATTTTCTTAATTTTGATTACCGTCACATAGAAACTACACATGTTCTAACTGAAAAATGTTTGAACTTTTTTGCAAATCAAAGTCTACGGTAAGCTAGACCGCCTATTCGCAACTCCCGCGGCGACCTTGCTGTAACACTCTGCCACAGCTAGGCGATTTTGATGATGAATTGATTTTTACAAATTGTTGCGTATACTTAAATATACTATTAAAGTATACCTAAAGTTTTATAATTGTAGAATAATTATTTATTAGTTAAAAAAATCGCTCAATATCGCTTATTTTTTTCTGTCTAAAAGTATATCCCTCCTAAACTGCATTACTTAAATGTGAATTTTTAAAATGGTCCGAAATTATACATCGAAGCTCGTTGAGAGTTGAACTTTTTTATTGGACCTATCTGCATCTAAAAATATTAGTATTCCTCAACGTTCATCGGTGAAACGCTGGAGCCTCATTAAAAATGCAATTTTGGGTCGGCAAAGATATGCTACATCGGTGGCTATGACGAATTTGTTCCATAATGTATTTTGGGCACGATAGCGTGATTTCCAAATTCACAATGCCCAAAAAAACCCTAGTTATCTTTCGACTGGGGAAAAGTACCTTCCTATACTTCCTGTTGGAGGACTGAAAGTCAAGGTCCCTGGTTAATTCTTGAAGGACGATACATTCAGGGACAATGCTAGTCTGCTGGCTTTCGTGAGACTATTCGAGTCATAATAAATAATCGATGATGTATCAAACGCAATCGATAAACCATGCCAGTGTAAAATTTTTTGAAAATCGTTTTTTTTTTTCATCATTCACAAATATGGACTTTCATAAACATGCTATTAAATTTTCGTCGCGAAATTCGCATTATTCCGGTCCCTGCAGCGTTTCTTAGAAAAAAGGATTCGACCAGCGGCGTGAGACCTGGCGCAGACCTGGTGCGCCTTTTCTTGAAACGTCGTTTTTCAAAACGGTGGAAGTTTTTTATTTTACAATTTCACATATTTTTCTTAACGAAAAAATGCCAAAAAGACCCAATTTGACACCTAATTTTGAAATAGCCACCATATTGTTAATTTGCATTGAACAAAACCTCTCCTTACGCCTCGATAGTTTTTCATACTGATTAATAAGCTTCATTATTCTTTCCTTTGAGACAATTTTTGGAAAAGCAGGACTTTCTACCGTCAGGAGCTATTTTTTAGGCATCATTTTGTAGTGGCCAAAAAAATTATATAAAAAATAAAACTAAAACTAAAAATATTTTTATGTACAATATATGTCATTTGAATAAACGAAAAAAGTTGCACTAGTTATCGAATATGATTTTAAAAAAAGCATGAAAATCAGCAATTTTCAAGCCAGTCACACTGGAATGGTCCCTTAATGTTTGTGTCTCACCGGAAAACGGAAATCAACTCTCATTAAGACTTTGGAGCAATTCTTGATATTTCTTTTTTCAAATAAATCAACTCGTGCAGAACCAAAATCACATTACGCGAGACATACTGAGTTATTTTAAAAAAGCAAAATTACCGAGGATTCAGTCATTATAAAAAAAAATCTAAACTAATCCTTATTCAGAAGCGAATGGTGCCTGTGCTCGTAATACACTCCACACTGTATCCAGAAAGCAGAGTCCCGCGAGGAAAAACGATACCGTGCTGCCATCCGTTGGCCGCCGTCGCGAGATACTTGACGAAAGTTTCCGTCGGCAATCGACGCAACGCGGTTCAGTTTCCACGGGAACCGAGCTTCAGCGCGTCTCGACCTTATCATTTAAGGGATCCGAAGATAATACGAGATCACCCAAACTCCGTCCTTTCCGAGCGTCGCGGCAATGATATTTGATACGTTTTTCCAACTCGTTTTTTTTTTTTGCAAATGCAAAAAACCGAGTATACGCTCGTCAGTCGAGTTTTACGTTACAGAGTCTTGTCGGGATAATATCTACTCAGGATAAAGCCGCCATAGTTTTTATCCCTCGATATATTGATAACGACACTTTAACTGATGATAAATATTGCCTAATCGCTCGCTTATCAATTCTCTTATCGCTGATGTCACCTTAATAGGCCAATGACGATTAAAAAATAGCATAAAAGCCTTTTTGAGAAGCGTGAATTTCTGTATTCGTTAATGTGCTCCCACTTTTTTACTCGTCCTTTTTGCGGCTCTCTTTTTCTCTCTGACGTTCTCTCTGTAGCTCGAAGATATTCCATCGTACAACGAGAGCCGTGTTTCACTCACACACACTCACATATATATATATATGTACATATATGTAAGCGTAAAATATTCATAACATTTTACGAAAGCCGTCAATATGCAAATGGAAATGCTAATCACGCCTACATATACGTATCATGGCGACTGTGTCCGGCGTCGAGGTAGTCGCGGTCTCTCATCGTGTTTTTTTTTTGGAAGAGCGAATTCCAATAATCCGCGCGTTCAATGTAATTATGACGACTCCGAGACTATGACGAAGTCTATCAGTTGCGTGAATCTATCGAATATATATATATACATGGCCGCGGTTCTTAATTCCCGCGTCAAAAGGCCTTTTTCGACACCGAAAAACTGGTCGAAATAGATTTATCGAGGTTGTAATGCCACAACAGGCCACATAGTCGAATGAGAATTGCATTTACGAAGTGTATATAATAGGGGACTCGAACATTTTTAGCTAAAAAAAACGGTCATTACGATGATTTATCGTAACTGTAATTATTTTACGTGCACATGTTTATCGAGCATACTTGAGCGCGCATGTCAAATGGCAGTCTCATTTTGGCGCATGTTGGACTCACGTTTGAATGAAAACCAAAAAAGACTCCATTATTTTTACTCGCAAACATACCACGATCAAAATAACCATTATGCAAATCACAAAAATCTTTTGCTCTTTGAAATCTCTTGCGGAAAAGAGCTTCAGGATTGTTGAAAAAGTAGAACATAAAAAAATAGTGCGAAATCCGACCGGAGAAAGAAAGAATATATTATATCTATATATATATATATATATTATGTGCGACCTTTTAGAGACGACGAAAAGAGCCGCTAAAAAATGGCCGGTATAAATAACACCCGCAAGCTCGAAAAGCGTTCTCGGTATAACGAAAACTTTTAATCCGGGACATTCGTATCGTCCAGTCGACGACGACTATGCGACGACGACGGCGAGGGCTGTGTGAAGTCGCCGTTCCTCTCGTCGAAATCGGGATTTGGCGGTCGGTATATCGCTCGAGATAGTGGCAAAGGTAGCCTGGACAAAAATATATATACATACTTAATATCCTTCGTGCAAGGAGTTCCACGCGAATCGGCACAATTTGTAGCGGTCTTGTTTTATTATTCTTCGATTGCGCTTAATTTGCGAATGATGGCTGTGCCAGGGGTATCAAGAGCAATGAATCTTCGAGAGATTTGCTTTCGTTTCGGCTGATGTACGCGATGATGAACTCACAAAAAGAAAAGATAATTACATTCTTTGCGGATTAAGAAATATTGGCAACAGTTCATACATATGTACATATAATGTGAAATTGATATTAATACAAGGAAATTTATTCAAATGATAGCCAGATTACATTTTGCTGACAAGGAACATCACTTAAGGACCTGCCTTCGATTTGATTGAAGCTCATATTGCTTTAGACACGTACTTTTTTTTTACTTACTTTTTACACCCTCGTGTCGAGGGGTGATTTTGCAGTATCACCCACAAGCCGTCCACCGATCTGATTGAAATTGAAACCAAAATTCTTCTAATGTAAAGCGATGAAAAATCCACTAGAGAAGGGTTGAAAAAAAATGTAGGGGTGACACGTCTTTCTTTGAGGGATGGTTTCCCCCCAAAAACCCGTTTTTTCGCCGATAAAAAAAACACGTGCATAACAGTTCCCAATTCTTCATCACTTGTATGAATTTCAACAAAATCAAAGGCGGACACTTAGTGATGCGCCTTGTGAGTACGATAAATCCGTCCAGTTCGTCCGAAAATTCCCATACGTATATTATATACAAGGATACGTGGATGAAGTAAAAGCCGGGGGTTTGGAAAGCGAGGCTACAGAGAACGCAAGTGGAGCCTCCGGGCCAAAAAGTAGGAATGGAAGAAAGAAATCTACGACCGTATATTCTCGTCTTTTTCCGCAAATAGGTGAGCTCGATGGTGCTCGCAAAGCGCAAACTCATCAGGACTTTTACTACGATATCGCAGCTGCGGAAAACCGCAACTCGGCGTCTCTCTCTCTCTCTCTCTCTCTCTCTCTCTCTCTCTCTCTCTCTCTCTCTCTCTCTCTCTCTCTTCATCCGTTTCACCTTCCACTTCTCTCGATTTTTCTCTCTCCGTGCACAGCAATCGCACGTTCTATATATATAGAAAGGCGTATTTCAACGACGTTACTCTCTTTAATTGAACTTTCGCGGCCTCGAATAATTAGGCGCTACCGATTAGGGTGATTGAATGGGGTTGGCCAGCAGACCAGAGGAGCAATTAGCTAAATTGTCACTTAGCCCGTTTCTAGCCGTTCTCCTATATCGCCTCTCGGTGTTTTCCACCAACCCTCGGGCGAGCATTTGCGATTATTTTTTTCTTCCCCTAGCCGAGATCGACGCGCGGAAATGCCACGTCGAGCCACGTTGTGAAAATTCGCGAAGCGAAATTCAGGTCGGACGCGCTGCGTAAGTTTTCGCACGGGAGGTAAGGTTGAAAACCCCGCTGAATCGCTAGAGATACAGATAAAATGGAATTACCGATTTATCCTCCGGTTTTGTTTCTTTTTTCGATCTTTTTTCTCATCCTCGATGTATCCGGGATGTAGGATAAAAGGGCTTACGAAATAAATCGTTCGGGATCAATCGATCTATCGCACGCTGAATCGTTGAATAAATCTCGAACAGCGCGGTATCGAGGCATCGTCGTGACTTATTTTGGTCTTCCCGTCGTGTCATCGGGAAATGTAAAGTATGTCAGAAAGAGAGAGAGAGAGAGAGAGAGAGAGAGAGAGAGAGAGAGAGAGAGAGAGAGGGAGCTCTTCTCGAGCTTCTCGAGAGCTGTTATGACATTGTTTCGGTACTTAACATTATTAAATCGCGTTTCAGTAAATGTAAGCAGAGTTATCTAAAGGTGCTTCTGAAGAGAGACATCACTGTAACTGGTAAAATAAATCGATTTTTTTGCATTTTCCCAAAGTATACATATTCGAGAATGTGTAGAAAATGTTTCGAGTCAGAATATTGTAAATTGGCCAAGTTACAGACGATTTAGTGAGAAGAGGTAGCGCAACGATTGACGTATACTAGAACTTTCAATCGCGTTTTTCTCGAAACGACTTTTCTCGACCTGGCCGAAATCATAATTCTAGCTATAATTGTCCGATTTTCTCTTTTTTAAATTATGTAGTCGTTAAAAAAAAATCGTATTTTTTAAGTCCCCGAATATGAGTAAAAATTTGGTCCAAATTACACGATTTTTGTACACCCCGCATTTGGTGAAAATCGTTTTCTTTTTCTTCGAAAAACGGCGACGCACAAAGAGAACTACATTTATATAGATGATAAAACTTTTTTTAATTCTTCAGACCAATCATTGTCAATTTATCGATCCGGCCGTTGGATCACATTTTTTATACAGTGGTTCTATTATATCTCAATAACGTTGTCAATTGTTCTTTTTAATAATAATTTACTCCCAACAAGTTCAATGTATGCCTCATAACATACCTCCTTTCCAAATACCAAATAAATAATCTAGTAGACAAAAAATCGAATAAAACGACCTTTTTCGGCCTGTCACAGTGATCTCCCCCCTTAAGAACCGTCGTGGAGCCAAATAAATGATATTTAAAAACAAATGTTAGGTCGACCAGCGAAGTAGTTGGATATGCTGATATTGACGGACTGCATGGTGGATAAAAAAATTAAATTATATACAGGGTGAGGCACTAACTGTTGCCACCTTGAATATCTCTGTAATTATCGACGTCACAAAAAAATGTTTGAATCAAAAGTTGTACCGTACGAAAGGGGTCATCAAATGCGACCTTTTTTTTAAATCTCAGTGGAGGCGCTGTCCCACAGTAAAGGTCACCTCCACTTTTTTAAACGAGGGGGTACATTTTTTTTCAACTATCTTGTAGAGCATCGAAAACTGCATAAAAAACATTTAGGGGTCAAAGTCGTTCAAGGTCATTTAAGATCAAAAAGTGACATGAACTTTACTTTTGTGTGAAATTACCTTTGTTCACAGTAGATGTTCAAAGTGATTGCCATTGGAATCAATGCAGTATTGCAATCTCCTCATCACGGATTGTGTAGAATTTCTTATCACTGCGGCGCTTATCGAATCACAGGCTCCAAGAATTCTCTCACGCATATCATCCGCCGTAGTTGGACGTTCTTTATAAACAAGATCTTTCAAGTATCCCCACAAGAAAAAGTCCAGAAGCGTCAAGTCTGGCGAGCGAGCCGGCCACGATACAGCTCCTCCGCGTCCAATCCCACGATTTGGAAATCTCTTTTGCAATTCATTTCTAGCTATCAGCGAAACATGTGCCGGGCACCCATCGTGTTAATACCACATCCTGTTTCTTGTTTCTAAAGGTATTTCTTCAAATAACGGACCTAATGTTTCTTGAAGGAATGTGGTGTACTTCCTACCATTAAGATTCCCTTCGATGAAATAAGGGCCTATGATTCTATCCCCAATAATCCCACACTATACAGTAACCGACCACGGTCTTTGGTGTGCAACTTGCCGCAGCCAATGTGAATGTTCAGTTGACCACAAATGCATGTTATGCAAGTTAATATTTCCATGATTCGTAAATGTTGCCTCATCAGTAAATAAAATCCGATTAATAAATGAGTCATCTCTCTGAATCTGGCGTTGAGCGGCAGAATTCAGTGCGATTCATGAAATCCGTACCAGTTAATTCCTAGTGGAGACTGATGTGGTAAGGATGATATTTATGACGATGTAGAATATGTAGAATACTTCTTTGGCTTACGCCAGATTCCCTCGCAATTTGACGAGAACTCGCACAAGGGTCTCGATGAACGGCGGCAAGAACACCAATTTCCGTTTCATCCTTAGTAACTCGCTTTTGTCGGTTACTTTCCCGATGGGTTAAAGATCCAGTTGTCCTCAGTTTAGTGTACAAAATTTGAAATGTACGGCGTGTAGGATGAGAACGTTCAGGAAATCTTTCAGCGTATAAGTCTCTAGCTCTCACTGCATTTTTCTGACATTCTCCGTAAATTAGAAGCATATCAGTTTGCTCTTCAAAAGAATACATCATTTACACTCGCTTGATTCATTAATACTAGTCTTACCATTCTTACTATCGTTATCTTGGGTTTGATTGGGCGAAACATTGTACAATGTTCTGTGTACATTGTAGGTTTGGTGCCGTTGTTTACATACAAGACAATGACAAGACTTCGGCGATAAGTACCGAAGTGATAAGAAATTCGTGATGAGGAGATTGCAATACTGCATTGATTCCAATGGCAATCACTTTGAACATCCACTGTGAATAAAGGTAATTTCACATGAAAATAAAGTTCATGTCACTTTTTGATCTTAAATGACCTTGAACGACTTTGACCCGTAATGTCTTTTATGCAGTTTTCGATGCTCTACAAGATAGTTGAAAAAAAATGTACCGTCCCATTTAAAAAAGTGGAGGTGACCTTTACTGTGCGACAGCGCCTCCACTGAGATAAAAAAAAATATGTTCGCATTTGATGACCCCTTTCGTACGGTACAACTTTTGTTTCAAACATTTTTTTGCGACGTCGATAATTATAGAGATATTCAAGGTGGCAACAGTTAGTGCCTCACCCTGTATATGTATCCACCTACATACATATGTGGATAACAAAAATTAAATTTTCCCAAAATAGTTTTATTCGTTACTATCACCTTTCAGTTATATTCCCGAAAAATTTTAGTGAAACATTCCTAAAATTGAACGAGCTACAGTCGGCCGGGCGAGCGGTAGCAGGACCATATTTCAAACTTTCAACGCGTTTTTCTCGAAACACTATTTTCAAAGTCGGTAGACATGATTCTCGAGAACCATTTGATGGATTATTTCCAAATTTACAGGAGATACGGTGAGAAACATTTGAAGGTAGTTGACAATCTCACTTTCGATAAATCAATTTTTTTTTAATAGTTACGTAATAATGACGATTTTTTATGTTCAAGTTTCAATTCATCGCCACGTTGTTAAAAAAATGATTTAAAAAATCGACGATCGTCAACGACTCGTATTTGGTGTTAACTTGAATAACCCGTTTGGTTTTTGGATTTGAGATGGACCGTTTAAGCTGGAGTGTCCACCGCCAAACGTCGCGAAAAAATTTAAAACAAATTAAAAAAAAATGCGTTTCGTTTCACTAACCGTTTCCCAGAAAAGCAATCGGAATTTGGCCGTATTTTCGGGCCTCTAGGTAGGTGTAGCCCCTTAAGTTTTACACACATGCAATGAAGTCCAACCGACTTTTCCCGTATATACATTTACATTGTTATCTCTTGCCGACGATTTCATAACACACTAAACTGGTGGAATAAAAAATACATGGTTAATGAGCAACGATGGAATTAATATTGAAATAAAAACCGACAGTTTGCCATCCTTTTTTCTTTAACATCCCCCTCTTTTTTTCCTGGGCCCAGAGATGCGCTTATTCTTCTATTCTTTCCGCCTGTTCTTCCTCTCTCGCGTCCTTCGTATACACACCGTTCGAAGCCTTTCGCAAGTCTTCCTGTTGGTGCTCAAAGGGTTCTCGCTCATCTGCATAAACATCTCGCTCCGCTCGCAGTAGCAAACCCGCGAGTTCCTTTGGCTCGCTATGTAGACCGATGTCAACGAGGAAGAGAAAGAGAGGGACGGTTGTTTCATTCTGTTCGTTTTTCTAAGGTTTTTTTTTCGTAAAGAAGACGACAGAAGAGTATCGCATGCAGGTACACTCACTGGGGTGATTCCTCGAGTCTGCGCGCGTATGCGCTTATATGCGGTCTCGCTCTCAGAAGATCTACATAAACCTCTGTCGGGAGTAAACGGACGATGTTCTTTCGTACGCTTCGTCGTCTACGTCTCCGAGACTCGATTGGCTCTCTCTCTCTCTCTCTCTCTGTCTCTCTCTCTCGCTCGCTCGCCCCCTACCGTTATATATCCTTCTCCGTTCATCTTCCGTCCCTTCCTAAACGCAGTGATGCTCTTCTGCGCTTCTCCAGCATCCGCGCATTCTTCCTTGAGAAGCGTAGAAGATCGTTAAGGGTCTACATCGCGACTTCACGAGAGAGGTCGCGACGATTGCTTTTTGTATTTCATCTCTTAACATCGCGAAGGCCCCTCTTTTCGCAGTTCCCCATCAAAAGCAGCCGCCATTAAGACAGGATGCTGCCCTCGTGGACTATACACCTGCAGAATTTCGATTTTTTTAATTCCGCACTTCCGCAACACTTTCAACAGCTTCGCGATGAAGCATTCAAACTGAACGCCGGCGGAATTATCCTTATCGATAGTGGCCATAATTTGATTTTGGAGTATGAACCCGAAGGAAAAAATTATTAGTAATAGCTGAACGAATGTTCAGTAACGACGCACCAATAAAAAAATTATTCATCCTACGTTGCACAAATCATTCGTGGTTATAATTTGAACATTACAAATATCATAAAGTTGAAGCGTCTTATCGTAGATAGGCTCTTCCAGGCTGAAATGTAGCTGGCAGGGCTAGAATACGATGCTGAGATGGTGTAACCTGTCATTTATGAAATTTTGGCTGTTCGTTTGAGCGAAATTGACGTGGGAATGGCTGAAGCGTTTTCCTGAACCTTTGGTATATGAAAATAAACGCCTCCGGATTATTCCCGCTTTTTGTTTCAATTAGATTCCGTCGAATAGAACCTGGGATGAGCGATTTTTTCTTTGCGAGAACAGTGGCGCCCAATACCGTTTAGTATTTGTAGCAAGGCCCTATAGTAAATACTCAAAGTGGAAACGTTTCACACTATATAGAAATGGGTTTTTAAAAATGATATTGAGAACGTGTTTTTCATGATAGCCTCACAAATCTCGTATTTATAGTAATTGTATAGTTCCTATAGCCTCGGAACCGCCCTGCTGTGATTTACCCGTTCTTTTTTTGTGTTTCTCTCGAAAATATGTTTTATGAAACGATGTATCCACTGCGCATTCAGGCAGACATGTTTATAACATTTACTATCGTATAACCGGATGATTTTTTTATATGCTTATCCGTTTGTTAGTAACAAATTATTAAAACTGTTTTTTTTGTCGTCGACAATTGAACTTCTTTTTATACAACTAGGGATTTGCGTAATTTAAAAAATTTCAAAAAAATATCCAGTTATACAGAAATGTTAATATTGGGCTAAAAGAAATTTTTTTATTTTTCATTTCGGATCACCCTAGTTTCCAAAACTACCTATCTAGATTAGCAATGCAGCAAAAGCGGGGAGTACAAGCTTCAATTTCGTTTTTTTTTAAGTTTCGTACGATTTTTTTCGCATAAATATTCAACTTTTAGCATAAAACGACCATATTTATAAAATGTAACCTAACTCTGAAACTACTGGGTTTTCGTAAAACTACTAAGAGCGTAAAAAGTTACATACAATCTTTTGGATTTGCCAAAAAAAATTCCGAATTAAAAAAAAATTAAAAAATTTGAAAAAAAAATATTTTCAAAAGTTTGAAAAAATAAGCACAACTTGTCCCACATCTCCCGGGGGTTTGTGGAAAAAGTTGCAAGAAGCTTGGGCCGGTCTGGAGCGGGGTCAAGTCGACAAATTGATCGAGCGGATGCCACGTCTTGTGAAAGCTGTGATCGCAGCGAAAGGCGGCTTTTTCTATGAAAAAGCCGTATAGGTGAGGTAAGAGACGCGATTTTTTAAGATAAAGAAATATTTTGTTGACTTAAGAAAACATTTTGAATTTTGTTTTCGAACTTTTGATTTTTTTTTAGTCCTGATTTTTTTTGGTAAATCGCAAATGATTGTATGTAACTTTTTACCCTATTAGTAGTTTGACGAAAACCTAGTAGTTGCAGAGTTAGGCTACATTTTGTAAATATGGTCGTTTCTTGCAAAAAGTTGAATATTTATGCAAAAAAAATCGTACAAAACTTTAAAAAAACGAAATTAAAGCTTCTACTCCCTGCTTTAAGTTTTTCATGGGGAAAACGGTTAAATTTTTTTTTTTCACGAGTCGTGCGCCAATGTTTCGACCTCCAAAAAAAGCCAAAACACGACCATCTTTCAAAGTGTGTACCGGGTTAAAAAAATCGTAATTTATTTTTAAGCCAAATTAAGCTAAATATGTCCCTTTTGAAACGCCGCTTGGTAAATTAAGATATCGTCATTTTCAAAAGAGCGATGGAAGTTTTTGTGTGGCTCGGAACCGGGGCGAGTGTTTCCAAACTTTGGGACGGTAGTGTATATTCGAACCTCGAATGTGGCAAGACTATAATCGAAACTCGAGTTTTTTCTATAATGATCAACGGTCAAGTTATTTTCATTCAAAGCCCCGTTTTTCATGGGCCAAACGGGGTTTGTTTGGGTTTATTTTTACGAGTCGTGCGCTAAAATTTCAACGCCCCAAAAAAGCCAAAAAACGACCAACTTTCAAAGTTCAGAGTTCAGTTCTTTCAGAGCTCTAGCGATTTCCGAATCAGGCTCCCTGGAGGTTGAACTAGAACACCTACGAAAAGCTTTAGGAGATAATGGCTACAAGCCAGGCAACATCGAAAGAACGATCAAAAATCTAAAAAGAAAAATAGCTGATCCGAAAACGGTTACAGCACCTGATGGGGAGAATGAAGGACAAATAACCGCAACAGCTTCTCTTCCATACCTTCAGGGCATAACCGATCGCATAGGCAGGGTCCTTGGAAAACATAACGTGCGAGTCATCTTCAAACCTCAGAAGAAACTAGCACAAGTGGTTCCGAGTGCAAAATACCAAAGACCACCATTAAGTGCACCAGGAGTGTACAAGATACCCTGCTCATGCGGTAAAGTGTACATAGGAGAAACCGGGAGGAAGATCAGTACACGAATCAAAAAACACCAACGGTGTATCAAATATGGCCATATTACACAATCAGCGCTGGCTGAACATTGGATGGAGACTGGTCATGCCATTCACTTGGACAAAGCCCAAAGTCTGGCCCCATCAAACAGCTATTTTTCCAGGAAACACCGAGAAGGCTTGGAAATCCGAAAACATCCGGACAATCTAAACAGAGATGGAGGATATCACGTCAATCCTATTTGGCACACTGTCCTCCCGGTTTTTTAATTGACCAGCTGATCAATTAAAACATCTGATTGGCTGGTGCAGCGATCTGGAACGATGGCTGCAACTACATAAGGAATACCTGAGACACGAGAGCTTCAGTATCGGAGCTCTCAGCCCTGATGATGCAGACTGTAACGTTTGCGAAGCGTCGGCACAACGCTGATCCTCAACACGGCCTCCATCCAGAAGCCACATACTCTTCTTATTACATAAAGAGCCGTGAAAGCCTTGAAACTAAAAACTTTCAAAGTGTGTACCTGGTTAAAAAAAATCGTAAATTTTTTTTGAAAAATGCTAATTGAAGCTAAATATTTCCCTTTTGAAACGCCGCTTGGTAAATTAAGATATCGTCATTTTTAAAAGAGCGATGAAACTTCTTGTGTGGGTCGGAACCGGGGCGAGTGTTTCCAAACTTTTGGACGGTAGTGTATGTGTTTACTATGTACAAAATTCCGACCTTGTTCATTCCAATACTCTTATCAGAAAAATATATACACAACCGACCTCTCTCGCAAAATTTGTTGGAGAGTCCCCAGACCTTACCGCATCCCATACGGATTTGATAGGGACGCCGCACGTAAAGAGTCCACATAGGAATTCAAGTGGATTCCGCGCTTTTTCCCGATTCACGGCGTTCAAGAATTTTTCATTTGCATTTCTCGAGCGCAATTTGTCGGATCTGCCAAAAAAATATCGTTCCGTGATCCCGTCTACGAATTCGTTGGGGAGTCATGAGATGCACCCACATCTCTATAGGGATTTGTTAGTGTCACCGCATATAGGGAATCCTCATTGGGATCCAATTGGATTCTGGACTGTTACTCGCTGAATGCCGTTTGAGAATTCTTACCATATTCGAACCGAAAATATGTGAAAAGTCACGAGAAAAAAAAACTCGCCGTGTTGAAACATAACTCGCACGCTTTGTGAGCGTGTATAGTGTGTTCTGATATTATCTCAACGTGTAGTAAAATAACTTATAAACGATAATTATAGTGATTTTCGGTCATGTGATAAAAATCGATTTAAAAAAAATACTTTTTTGAGCGTTTTATGCTTTTAACAGTAAGATTTATACTTTTCTTTATTGGGAGGTTGAATAAGTTTTCGCTCTTCTTTCGTGAAAATTAATCGTAAAATTAATTTTCAATTTAATTAATTAAATTAATTTTTAATGGTCGAAAAAAAACCGCTACGCTACATTGTAGCGACACTACTCACGAATGAGCTGATTTTTTTTCAGATGTGACATGACCGGGTAACAGCTGGGACAACGAACGCGCGTATCGTGCGAAGGGCCTCCGCGGCAATGTGCATAACGGCGCCATTTTATAATATTTTGAACGGAAATTTATTAACGTTATTCTTAAAGCCCTTTCTGGTGTTGTGTAAAAAAATAAAAATATTCCGGCCCATACTTTCGAGTTTATTATTTTTTTTTAATATACCCATTTTCCGATCGGCCAAGATGGTCAGACGCCTTAACAACATAAAAAACAAAGTCGTTTGCACTTAGGCGAAATTACATACAATAAATTTCACGCTTGCTTATAAAGGGTGTTTCAAAATGACCGGACATTTATATTTATTAATCAAACGTATTATTTAACGTTTGTTCGCAAACGTTCACTCTTTTGACGAAATTTTCAATAACATTTTCACATAATAGCGGACTAATTTCATTAATGGTGCGTCCAATTGCTTCCTTGAGTTCCGGAATGGTCTGTAAATCATTGGCACACACTTTTCTTTTCTGAAGAGCCCAAAGAAAGAAATCCAATGGCGTCAAATGGTGGCCAATTAACATCGCTGCGGCGCGAGCTAATACGACCATGAAACTTCGCCTGCAATAACTGCATTGATTTGCATCTTGTTGAAAGAATATGTTTTCCAGTCCATGCCCTTCAATTCATCCCATGAAAAGTTGGTTATCATGTCACGACAACGAACACCATTGACGGTAACCGCATTTCCAGCAGCATCCTCGAAAACGTACGGCCCAATCACTCCTCCAACCAAAAGTTCGCACCAAACAGTGACTCGCGGTCAGAATTGAACCACTAGCCTCAAATTTTGTGATTAAATTCGCCACTGTGTTACGAGATGGTGCGTTATAATGACCAAAAGACGGGCGGACGTTTCGAACCGTCTTTACAACATTTTCACCATATTTGTAGTGAATTTTCACAATTTCTATGCGTTGCCCGATCGTGTAACTAAACCTCAAAACTTCCTGATTCCAGTTGTCATAGATCAGTACTCTATGTTCGCCGCAAAAAAATAGCGCGCAATTTAAATCGCCAGGTCATTTTCAGACACCCTTTAGTACTTCTTTATACATCTTTACCGTCTTCCATACTTCTTTACCATCTACACTGCGTTACACACACAGTTCTGGTAACGCCATCTGTTGGAAAACAGCAAGAACTTATTCAACATCCCAATAAGATTTACTCATTTTGTATATTTCTATATTTTGTTTGTAAAATTAAATGTACAAAATGCGATAGGATTCAACAAGAATGGTATCGGATTCTGTTCGATAATGTGGGAATCCTTCAGCATACAAATTGGATTCGTACATTCCAATGGGGGATCCCGATGAGAATCCAATGACCGACCGTAACGTTTCAGTATAAAGATCCGATGACGCATTAGATCCCTATCAGGAAGTAAGGACAAGTATGAGAATCTAATTGGATCCCTACGACAATTTCTGCACGGTCTGTCTAGTGGACGCTTATGCAGACCTCTTAAAATGATATGACCCTCAAGTCCATTTCGACATATTATGCAAATCACTCACGTATCCGCAACTGACGCCGCGAGCATGAGCCAACTATTTATATAATTAACGTCGATACCGCCGATTGACTATCCTACAATAACAAACAAAATGTTCGTGTTCGGCCCAATTTTTTGTTTCAATACAAACGGTCGTACCGAAATGAAGGAAATTTGTCTTCATTTACCACTAATTTATATCCATTATGTTTTTATAAGGAACATTGTGTAGAAACGTATTAATAGTCCGGAACAACTTCGCCAAGGGAACTGCCGGTTTGGGAAAAAAGTGAATTCGCATGAGAAAGAGACAGTGCACTTTTGTGGGGGCCAGGTCGAGATGTTCGCAGACATAGGGAACACGGTAGAGAAAAGATAGCGCGTTAACCCGCGGGGGCCACGGTAGCACGACGGGGGATTACGTTTGTTTTACAACTGGCGGTAAAACTGTCGCGAGCCTCGATCTTTCTCTCTCCCTCGCTCCCTCTCTCTCTTTCTCTCTCTCGATGTCTTTCGCAGTCTCTTTCTCTCTTTTGCTCCTGTTTTATCATTCTTACACGACTATGCACACGAAAACTCACGTAAATATACCGATGCCCCTATACAGCTAAGCTTTTTAAGAGGTCTTCTTCGCACGCGAGCCCAAATGTTTTATGCTCCGAGTTAGACTCAACGTTGCGTTCGTAATATTCGTACGGCCGGATAGATACACACATACACACACATCATTGTAGCGCGCACACGAGTTATATATTACACGACTTTTTTGTCGTACCATGCATGAGCGTGTTTTTTTTTAATAGATATATACATTTACAAAATCTTGCCGCTCTCGGCACGGAAGCCGTCGTCAGTTTCACTCGCCCGAGAAAAAGAAACAGCCAGACGGAGAGAGAGAGAGAGAGAGAGAGAGAGAGAGAGAGAGAGAGAGAGAGAGAGAGAGAGAGAGAGAGAGAGCGAGAGCCTGAGAGGGCGAGAGATAATGAGATTATAAAGTCCGATGGTGAGTTGTAAAAAAATTTAATTAACCCATTCGAGATAAGACGCGAATCATATTCAACGTTACGCGACACGTAAAACTCGCCGAGCATAAATTTTCCGGCGCTATTAATCGAGAACTTCTCGGTAATTTTCAGGACGATTTAGCCATCAGTTGTTCGAAATGTTCACCGCGCTCCGTGCAATGAATCCAAGAATTGCTGATCTGTAAAGTTAACCTTAAAAAATCAAAGTTAATCTCATTCTGTGCAATTGGGCGTACTTCGACTGGAGACGATTTTCTTTCAATCTTGGTGTGCATTGGCAAATAAAATATATACCGCATTACAGACTAGCGGTATAACAGCTTGACTCGTGAGACTTCGTTTTGCTGACGTAATTTGGTACTTATTGTATACTAGCTTTTGGCCGCAGCTCCTATCGTGCGTATGTCGGAAATTCAGTTCAGCATCGGAAATGGATTTTTGGGTCATATCATGCAATGAAGACATTGCATTATAAATATATGACACGTTTTCTATACTGTTAAGGGGTTAGGCTACTTTGACGACCCGGAAATCAAGGTTAGCTGAAAACATTTTTTTTTAAGAATAAGGTACATGTTTGAAAAATCGTTTGCACCATAATTTGTATGTACATGAACAAAGTGTCGTACCAAATTTTATTAAAAAAGATTCATGATTAAAGAACTTATAGACAATCTCGTAAAGAACCTTTGAAAATACGGGCTTAACGGTTTACTTGATTTTCGTCAGCCGGTTGATCTGAAACAAAAAATGAGGTTTTTAAAATAGATAATATTAGTTAAGGAGGTTGGAGCGGTCCGATTAAGTCAAATGACGGTTTGTGAATTTTTTTTCTATGAACCTCATAAAAATCCACAAGAGGTATAGATTTATTCCGTGCATGCTAATTTTTCAGAAAATATATAATTAACCCTAGAACGGTAACCTAGGGTGAAAAACCACCCTAGGCAAGTATGAATCTCGCGCCCTTTACGAATTTTTCATGTTTTTCATCCGTTTACCTCATTTTTTTACTAACTTTCCCTACTTCAAGCGGAATCACCATTGGCCTACGTGATTCTGCATTGAAAAACGAAAAGAATGAGCCCAAGTTGAACCCTTTTCGTGAAATTTTACCAGAGATATGAAATTTTCAAAATTGGGGTGGTTTATCACCCCAGGTTACCATAATAGGTAAACAAAATAAGGTTACCATTCAAGGGTTAAAGTGCAAAATTATGAATTTTTATATTTTTATTGCGTGAATAAGAAAAACTTTTGTGTTACTACCAACTTAAAAAAGTATAACACTATTGATGATTATTATGAAGAGACTGCGTCAGTTAATGTTTTATGAAACTCAGCCAAGATTCGTAATCTTTTATCAAATCTTGGTGGCTCAATATTGAATATATCGCTTACGACCGGCAGGATGGGGTTTTTTTCTAATTGTTTACAAAAGTTGAGTTTGCGTTAATCCGTTGTTAGAAATGTTTCATCTTAGTGCTAAGTACCCAAAAAAATTACATCATCCGCAGCGTGAACGTCTTGCCCATCTAACCGCACGTAAAATTAAATACACTAAACCATTTTTGTTTTGGTGTTTTGTGCTAGAAAGAATTTAAAAAATTCGTTAAGTCTCAATATAGCTTGTAGACATATATATGTATATAAAGGGTGACTCAAAAAAACCTGACATATTAATTTATAAATAAATCGTATTACTTATTTGAAAAGGTGGAATATTTTTATTTTAATATAAGTTACAAACATAGAGGTTGTGTGTGGAATAACAATATCCGATAAATGGCCGCCTCGTCCCTGTTTGCAAACTTCCACGCTTTTGATGAAATCTTCAATAGCATTTTAGCATAATTGCCGAGTAATTTCATCGATGGTGCATCCAATTGCTCCCTTGAGCTCCGGAATTGTCTGTGGATCATTGGCATACACTTTTACTTTCAGAAAACCCCAAAGAAAGAAGTCCATTGCCGTCAAATCGCACAATCTCGATGGGCAATTCACATCCCCGCTGCGCGAGATAACACGACCATGAAACTTCGTCTGCATGACCAAAATACGTGCAGAGTTTTCGAACCGCCTTTGCAAAATTTTCATCATTTTTTTAGTGAATTTTTACATTTTATTTGCGTTGCTCGATCGTGTAATTCTCCATGACTAAATAAAAAAATAGCGCGCAATTTAAAATGTCAAGTCATTTTGATACACCCGTCATCTATATTTTGAATCTTGGATTGCAATTAACGCTCCAACCTCTTTGAGCCTTGACCGAGATTTTTTGTTATCGTCTTTCGCTCATAAAGAAAAACAAAATTTTAGTTTCTTTTTCGATTTTTCAAGGAAAATTGAGATCTTCATTATTGATAACTAATAGACAAAGATGTTACGAAGAAAAACGTCGGTTGAGACTACGCTACTATGCCAAAGGCGGCAGTCGACGTCGGCGTGCTTTCCGCATTGCAATGTCGACTGCTGCAAGCTTATCGACCAAGCTTGGACTCTGCTTAAGCTTGGAATTTTAAAACAACGATATTGTTTTTATTCGATAGTTTCATAACCTAGGGTCTTGACTTTAATTTGCAACGAAGATTTTATACAAATTTCAAAAACTGACCGAGTCATGATGATTTTTGTGGAGGGTCAGATTGCCCGCTGTGCTAGGGTGGATTGCCCCATTGCGATTTACCCTTTTTTCTTTCGAGTTTGTATATGAAACTCTATTTTATTACGGTGCAAACCGTATCTCAAATTCTATTCATCCGATTCATTCCAAATAAGGACAGCGTTTATAAAATTTATAACAGTTTCGATAGTTTGTACAATTTTCTACTGCATAACCGTATGATTTTTTATATGTTTAGCTATCTGTTGATAACAAATGATTAAACAAATGATTTTGGTCGAAAATCAAACTTTTTTCCCACATCTTGCCGTATTGGTAA
Source organism: Ophion ellenae (assembly GCA_963210295.1). Lineage (NCBI taxonomy): Eukaryota > Metazoa > Arthropoda > Insecta > Hymenoptera > Ichneumonidae > Ophion > Ophion ellenae. Next base: position 31,953,841 of record OY723385.1, read on the forward strand.
TTATGAAAATATTAAAAAAGTATGTGGTGATACGTAAGTTCTATTATTATACGAAAAGTAATTTTTTCAAATTTCAGATCACCCTAGTTGCCAGGACCACCTACGCCGATTGGCGTCGCAGCAACGACGACACTTTATTTCAATAATAATGACTTCATAGTTTATGAATGTTTTCCATTTGAAAAACTCCATATTTGGAAAGACTGTGTATTATTTGTGGGGAAAATCCCGACCTCGTCAGCCTCATACTCTCATCACAAAGAAAACTATAAATCAACCTGTTTTTTAGGTCCCAAGCTTGACGGCTAAAAGAAAAACCTACTTTCTATACAGCGTAATCCGTACTTATTATTACACGACTATAAGAAAACCATGGAAAATCGAGCCAGATAATTATTAGAGCTAATGAAACAACGAGTACTCATTTAACAGCTTTCCTATAAGTACTGTACGTTATTTTGTACCACTGTCCCTTAAAAATAAGAATCGCATAACTTCAGGATCCCCTCAAGGAATCCAGATAACGCAGTGTGCAGGAACGAATTGACATATGTGGTTTCAGCGTCATATTCTAATCTTATCAGCTTAACTTTGAGCTTAAAAAAACAAATGTACATACACACAATAATTGTATTGTATTGGTGTAGATTTTGCTTCATTCGAAGCGACCTTAATTGAGAACGATTACTTTAAAAATGCACTAATTGATCTTTGCTGCCTGTGACCCTTTCAATCTTGTGCTCATGGAAAAAGAGAGATAATCCTTCTGCATTATTCACGATCCGTTGTATCCGCTCGTCGGATCAGCATAAAAAAGAGTGAAAAGACACGAGAGAGAAAGAGAAATGACAGCAGGTGTTCTTTCGCACCTGTAAGAGCGAATATTCTCGTTCAATTTCCATAAACTTGCAAGACTTCTTATAATCGAACCCCTGATCGCACTTCAAACAAATTGTATTTCACCCACTCCATTGAAAATGTTCTAAAAATTGTTTGTCTTGTTCTCGGAAACAAACACACACACACACACACACACACACACACACACACACACACACACACACACACACACACACACACACACACACACACACACACACACATTATTGCATAACCTGTTTATATCTATGCAAATAACGTGTGGATCTTTGGTAGTACATATTTCAATTTTGCTTCCTCGGTTGACAGTCTCATCGTTTTTCCTCTCGAAAGATTTTGAACAACCTGCACACATAAATGCAGCTAGTATACGCGGTGTTACTCCGTATGTGTCTCCTCGGACAAGCCTCTCTTCTGGTCGATGATATATGTAAAGTGACGGGGCGTTTGAGTCGCGGGGGCAGAAAGGAGTCGCGGAGGCAGTCTTCCTCCCAGGATAATTCTGAATTATGTTTGTTCTCATCTTACAGTCCCTGTAGTCGATCCTGAGATTCTTTCCTGCATACATGTATACGTATGTGTATATATACACCTTTTTTCATTCTGTCTCCTTTGGGTCTCGGTCTCTTGCCGCGAGACCTTCTCTCACACCTTTGTCGCATGTTATTTCGATCTCTCTCTCTCTCTCTCTCTCTCTGCCGGATTTCGTTGACTCTTTTCGTCCCACCTGTCGCTTTTTTTTCATTTCCGTTTTTTACCGGCATATTTTTTAACCCATTCTGGTTTTCCTATCCATTCTTCGTCTGTGTTCTCTCCCTCTCGCGCTCTTTCTGTCTCTGTCCCGGTCCCGCTCTTCGGAAGAGATACGTCCAGGTCGTTCTCGTTCTTAAAATTCCGCGCTCACGCCCCCATCGATTCGAAGAATATCGCGCGTGCGCGTGCGTTTATGTGTGTGCACGCGCGTATGTGTGTGTGTATCGGTGTCGTTCGGACTCGCGGTCTACGCGACAATCCACCGAGACACACTGCGATCAGCGGAAAGAGGAATTAGGAATACCCGAAAAGTTCCGCGATGCGTGTCGGTACGAAATCTCTCTCATCGCTTTGTCACTGCACTGCAACGAATACTCACCGTTCCCACCGACGAGAAAGTAAGGAAGATTGGTGATTCCTTTAAAAATAATCGGATGAAACTAGTGACATGAAGCAGAGAGACAGAGAGGCAGCGGCGAAGGAGAAAGAGAAAGAACATAAGCCAAATAGAAAAGAAGCGGTGGACGATCGCGAGGTCAGCCTCTTCCGACTGATGGTTCTCGATAGCAAGGAGTACGTGCTATTCCGAAATCACGAGGTAACATTGGCAACGCGTGGAAAATCGGTTTATGGAAAACCAAATTGAGGGGTAAGATTAAAACGAAGAGATTCTCCGGGAAAACGAGAAACTGAGAAAAGTGTGAGAAAGATCGCTGGGAGAACGATTTTTGAATTTTTTCTTTTAAGAAATACGAAGAAGATGGACTCGCCACCCGCTGTGAGCCGGGCAGGGAGAGGCGCATACGAGCGACCCCATAGCATCGGCATCCCATATCCCCGTAGAAATGTTCCCTCCACTCTGTTCGTTTCCTTTCCACCATGTTTTTTACCCATCGTGTAATATATATATATATATATATATATATATATATATATATATATATATATACACCCATACATATGTGTATGCACAAGCTGCAACGCACACTTTCGTTGCTTCAGCCTCGGACCAACTGTACCTCCTAGCTACATAACTGCTGACACGCATATGTGTATACGCGTACCCTGACCCAAGGCCGCTTTCGTCCTTTTTGGAGCTTGCCACTCCCCCTCCCTTTTACACTCTTGTTCTCTTAAGGAGCGAACGAAATCTGTGAATTTTTCGGGGGGCTCTCCGAAGGCGCGTTCTCGTCGCTGGAATTCCATGAAGTTTCGGGGCTCCCGACGACATTTGCCGACACTATAGACGCCGTCGCGACAGTGACCTGGTGAGACCCGGAGGGGGCTCCCGAAAGCGTTCGTCCCAATCCCTCGAGCTGCAACATCCGAAAAGTATGTGTTTGCCGGAATAAACGGCAATTATGACAAATGTGACGTATGGGACGTCCTATGGCAGTGCGAAGCACGCCGTGTACAATTTTAAGAGTCTTACCATAATATAGTTAAATATTAACAAATGGAGGTGAAACGATCATTAGGGACAGGTTACCGCTCATGACGATGAAAAATTCGATTTTTTTTCTTACCTATTTAGCATCTTTAAAGTGTTTAGAGCACATGGATTCGTCTGTTTGGGTAGTCAAAAGGAAACATTAAATACAATTTTTCACAACCTTAAACTTTAAATGCGTTTTTTCTGGAAACAGCATTTTTCAACGCGCGGGGCGCTCTACAGCTTCAACGAATGAATCGATTCACATGAATCTCTGCGCAATTGAAAGGAAATTACATTTGCGAGGCCATCCGAAAGCGATTTTTGTCAAAAATTTATTTGGAAATATTTTTTTCGTCTGTTGACGCAAAAAAACCGGGCAAAAAATTGGGGTTTTTTTTTCAAACGGCTGCTATTTTGTTTTCCAGGGTTTTTTTTTCAGAAAACAAAAAAACGATAGGGCCCCTCAAATTTAGTCTAGTTTAATCATTTTTAATCCGTTTTTTGCTTCAAAGGAATTGGCAACGCCGAGGCGCGCCTCGCGCAGACTAAAACACCCGCCGTGCATGGCTTTATTCGACAGGAGCTGGAGCTGCCATTTCGGATTTTTTTAACAAGTAAAATTGGCATTTATTCTTCATTAATAGAATAATAAAATACGTTGAAACCCATTCCCAAAAGTATTTATTTTAAATCGAAAAAAAAATCCCGAGGCTCGTGCATTTTTCATGTTTCTCGACGTTAACCTCCCGTTAACAAAAAAAACCTTCGAACTGGAAGTTTACGGCTCGATCTACATATAATGACATCGACGAGTGATTTCACTTTTAAGGACATATATTTCAGAATCTCAACACCCGGCCACTTTTGGCCGGATTTTTCTCTCCCACCCATCGCTGCAATCGTCGATCGTATCGCAACAGCGTACGATGATCGGGTGCATTATCGATCGGCGATCATCGAAATCGCTGGGCATTTGACGGTGCTCTTACCTTTTTCTTATTCTTCCTCTCTCCTATCCGCGATCTCTCGTGTAGATCATTTGTTCGCGAAGGAAAGAACCCGAGGATAAACAAGGTGTAAAGACGCGACATGGTATAATTTATGGCACCGTAATAGTCCTGACAAATCGTGTATGGTAACATTGTAAGAAGCTACACAGAAGACGGTAAAAACGGTATGCCTAATACCCACATGGGCCTTCTCGCTCGCTGGATGCTACGGGCGCAATAAAACTTAACTGCTTTGAGAGTCGACGAGTCCTCATTCTCCCTCTTTTTCTCTCAGTCCGTCTTTTTCCCTCTCACCTGGATAAATATATATCAGCATTCGTTTCCTTGTTTCAACATCGCGTGTGCTGTGCCAACAGGCCTGTTGCCGAGTGCTCTCTCGCTCTCTCCCACACCCTCTCTTTTAAATACGTGAAACCGTGCAGACTAACCAAAAACATCGAGTGGTTTATCCGAAGAGTCGTAAAGTCGAAAGACCGCCGGTTACGGGAAGTCCTACAACCCCCGAAACGTCCCTGTTGTACGTTTCGGTCAAGGGGGTGGTTTTTCTTTCTTCGCCGTTAACAAACTGTACAATTTGGAAATGAATAAAACTTTACCTCTCTCTCTCTCTCTCTCTCTCTCTCTCTCTCTCGCTCGCTCTCTCTCCCTTCTCTCCCTCTCTCTCTGTCGCTGTATCTTTTGCTTTAGTCTGCATTTCGGCATTGTTGAAGTCACATCTGGTTAGCAATGCGTTGTCCAAGTCCAAACTTGTGTTGCAGAGGATTTTACCGAAGCCTTCGGTATGAGAAACAAAAAAACATTGGTTTGGAAAAACCCAAAATAAACAACCATACTCTGAGCATACTTCTTGATCTTTGCTTCTGGAATTACTTTTCGGTGTAATATTGGCAACCAATCTTTCGCGTCTATCATCCAACAAGTGATGACGTTTTATCTAGCTGGAAGGGCCACCCAGATAGGAGGTAACCATGCCATGCGAAGGTCAGCGTGATTAACGATGGTGGAAAGTAAAGACAAGCATTTGATCAAGAGGCAGAGTAACAACACACAAAGTAGGATACTTTGAGCCTCAGCGATTGACGTGTCCCATATGTTGCAGTCGATCGAACCAAACTCGCTCATGCACCCTTGACTTATATGGCGACGACCCTCGTAGAAATTTGCAGAGCCCGTAATCCTACCCTTTTATGACGCGGGCAAAGGCCTCGTTGGCCTGGTGTCCCTTGTTTATAAGGGCGTTTGGGCTCGAACATCTTTACCTCTGTAAAACGTATAACGGGACTCGGCTAATATATTCTTGAGTACATCCCTGCCCAAATTACCCGGTTGTCATCGACCTTACCTGGGCGACGATAGGACTGCGCAATTATGACCCTATGGAGCAAGCCGAATAAGGCGTCGCATAATAAAATTGGCAGAACAAAGTAGGAACCTGGGGAAACACTCAATCGTATTTGAACGACCATTAGACGAGAGTCCCAAAGTTCGACGTGTGATCAAAGTATCGATAGAAAATTTCGTAATCCAATTATCAGACCGCGCGATCAATGACGTGAACCATTTTTTATTCTTCTATACGCTTATATCGGAATAACGAATACGGATGAATGTTTGGAGACAATATTCTTCAGGTATCGACGAAGTCGATAAGTTACCAACATATTGCCATTATCATACGAACACACACACACACACACACACACACACGCGCGCGCACGCACGCACGCACGCACACACACGCACACACACACACACACACACACACATACACGCACGCGCGCACACACACACACGCACACACACACACACACACACACACACACGCACGAACAGTCACTCATATTCTTTTTCCTTTCCACATACCGACGTGTAATAAATATTCTCAGGAAAGAATGGGACTCCTCCTGTCACCATTCCGAAACTTGCGATCGATTGTCATTCGGCAAACATTAAAAGACTAATGCCCGCCGCCCGCGCTTTAGCCGAGTCAGGTGCGGCCCATACACTAAACGGATACACCCAAAAATACATAATGTCATTTATATAAGTATATGCGCGTGTAAGATTCAAAATATTCACTGAATAAGGTTGAAGCGATTCAGCCGTCAGGCTAACATACCCAATGCGATTGGCTCCCTGGGTTCTGCTCGCAGAGAAGCATCGGGAGAACCTTCTCTCTCTCTCTCTCTCTCTCTCTCTTTCTCAGTCCTACATATTCATGACGGATTAAATTCGTTCGGTCTCTCCTCTTTATGGAGAGCAAAACGCGCGGACGCGAGTCGCTCTCGCGCGGTTTTGTATTTCGCCTCTTGGTGGATGTGGAGAGAGCGAGTCCAAATCGACGAAACGGGTCTAGGAAGCCGAATAAAATGAACGAAAAAAAATGAACGTAGCCAAATTATAGAGCATCACTGACTTTACCGAATGTATACCATAGCGTAGTAAATATATATATATATATATATAACAGTGGCAGGACAGAAGAATCAGGATTATTCATGACGAAAAGAGCACCAGGTCTCCGCGACGTCCTCACCATCGGCACTCTTTCTCCCTCGCCCGGTTCGTTTTGTTGGCAACCCCGTTTGTTTGCCCCGCAAACGAAAACCCGAAAGCGATTCGAGTCCCCGTCTCGTACACATGCGTTTTTCTCTCTCTTTGTCGCTCCTTTTCCCTCCATCTCATTCTCTCCTCCTCTCTTGTCGCTACTTCGGTAACTCCCTGGCTACGGTTCTGCCGCGGTGCTTCGCGTCCCCTGCGATAACGTTCGGTTCCTCGAGCGTGGACCATTAATCAAACTGATCGCGCGCCACCGCCGCGCGACCGAGTCAACCGAGAAGAGCGAATGGAGCGGGGGGTGGGGGGTCGAGGGAACCCCGAAGAAAAGAGAAGGATCGGGAAAGCTGCGTCGAGAGCGAGCGAGAGTTCTACACACTTGCGGATCGAGTCAAATCCAAGTGGCTAAACTATAAACCCACTGTGGAAGATTGGAAGAGTCGTTTGTACAATATCGTATCGGCTACGGAAGAGAGACACTCCAGGCCTTAACCAGCCGATCCTGCTATTACTGTAGATCGCGGTGTTTTGTCGATAGCCTCGCCCTCTTGGCGCCCCTTTTTTGAGCCACTGGTCGCATCTGCCGATTACCGAAACGTCGAAGCATTAGAGCCCTCGGCCCCGAAGCTTAGGACTCATCTGTAGGTTGCATCGCTTGGTTGTACGTATGCGACGATGGAAAGGACAACGACAGGCGTGTACACGCGAAGAAAGCCAATCCCCCAGGGTGTTTCGGCAATGGTAATCCTCTTCTCACGCGACCGTTCTTCCATTCCATCACCGTGATTGACCGTTTCTCCACGCTCCGAGTATATCGCCAATCGCCAAACTAAAAAGTCCATTTGATCGTATCTCCCGCGGCACAACGAGAAACATTATTCCTCTGTATCGAAATGAACGGCGATGTGTATGGTACGACAAGTCGCGCTCTCCATACGACGGCGAGAATTCACCGGAAGAAAAAAACTGGTGAGCGGAAGCTCGGTAGTGAAAAACAAAAAAAAATACAAAAGAAAGCGCCGGTTTTCGTTCGTCTCGTATTTCTCACGCACGCGACCCTGCCTCTCTCACCCTCTCGCTCTCTCGCTTCCTGTAGTCCTCTCTTTTAGCTCGCAGAGACCAAAACGTCTCTACCCTCTAGGCCTTTGAGTGATCGATCGTTTTGTCGACGAACATCTAAACGTCTCTGGGATTGCAAACCTACCCTGCAGAGATGAACCTCGCTCAGCCTACCGATCTCGTTGTTCCCTACCCAATGGGGTTGTTACGTGTTTAGTTTTTTTTACTCTCTTTCAACATACCTCTCCCCTTGGATCTCGCTACTTCGGTGACTCTTGAAAAAAAAATCCTCTTTCGCATTGGGTCCATATTTCACGGTTGTGATATTTTCAAACATCACACCTCTACCAGCTTGAATAATGACGTTGTAGGTACACAGTGGTCACAGAGAAATGTGAGTTTTGTATATAAGCGAAGCTTTATTGGGGTCGCGATATGGGAGGGCGCGTGTTTTCTTCAACCGGTAACTCAAATTAAACACTATTTTGAGCCAATGTCCAATCGAACAAATCGAATTCTCTAGCACACATAAATATTCGTTTTGAACTAACAAATTATCACAATTTATCATCACTCGCTGAATAAATATCCGTAATTCTCATTTCTCCGAGACGATAATTATTCCTAATCCACACCTCACCCAATTATACTAACCCAACCATTTTTTATTCCGTTCCGGAGTAAGCTTCAGATTTCCAAAACCATAAAAGGGCTTTGGGGCAAAGCTTCTGGGAACGTCCCACAGCGCGATGAGATACAAGTTGCAATATTGGGATCTACTTGTTATTTCCTGGGGTGTTAAGCACCACACCCGGAGTCCCCGCAGTACCCGGCAGGGGGTGTCTTGCTGCATAGCGCCAAATTCAAATTACTAACGTGTAAACGCCGCGATTCACGATTAAGAGGAGGCAAAAGGATCGAGAAGTGTCCGAAGCTTCGAAAGCAAGCGCTTGTGCTCCACTGGTATTCGTGGGGTCAATAAACAAGGATCGGGTTATGGGAGGGAGAGGGGCAACGAGGGGAAGGGGCTTATATTCAAGCGAGGAAAACTGCTGGTCGTACTGACTCTCTCCACCGACGCGGGTCGAAGGCGGCAAATTTCGCCTTCGGGAATTTTTTCTTTCACACATATTGCTCGTTCCTACGCTATGGCAAAGAGCGTGATACTCGCGACCGCGAGGATGCGCGGGGAAACCCTTGAAAATGTGACTTTATAATGGGATTAGAAATGCTTGCAATACAGATTATGAATTGGATTAGTGCTCCATTATATTTGGTTATACCGTAAACCGCTTTGAATATATATGTTCTCTGTATCAGCCTATACCCGCGGGCACGACGTTTCTACATAAATCCCTTGAAAAAGGGAAAAGTAAAGTCTTTGACTATAGATTCTGTTCAACAACTCAGCACGCACGAGGTTTGAGGGCCAGAGTACCTTATTGATAAACGAATCGGTGGAATCAGTGCAATGTGCAATAATGTTTTATTCTCACATTCGTCTAGACGCTCCGCAGTTACGATAATATTTTGCAGTTCGGGCACCACCAATTATTTTTTTGTCGACGTGGTAATGAAGACGTAGCGATGATAACACGATTGTAAGATTACTTCTCACGAGGAAAATGTATCGGCAACTTTCCGACAAACACATTATCGGAATGAAATGAATTTGAGGGAGATATATTTGATATAGTCATTATGCTACTATATCTATATTAAATGGACGCCAATGTATCCGTTCACCCTGAATCCTAATGTTCTGACTGTATTTGTCAATCCTTCGACTGCACACTTCCGCCACGAACCTCTGACTGCATTTGGGGTCGGCCGGACCCCAAACGTTTTCCAGATCGTTGTATTTCGGTAAATATGCATTTTTTTGTGGTTAATGATCCGTATTTTATGGCCCAAAATATAGTTTTCATGAAAAAGTAAAAATTAAGTGCCTAAACATTCGTTCAAAGTGGGCGATGCGTTGAAAAATACGTACTTGCATGAAAAAGATCATAATTTTTTTTTAACCATAAAAAAATTCTTTGAGGTTTTTAAAGAGGAAGGTTTCGACCGTCTTTCCAGAAAGTATCTTTATTCAAAGGTTTGAATTTGAGCATCTTCGGGATAGTGAAAAATAGAAAAAATCGACTCGTTCGGCCGATTAAATGTCGAAAACGTATATTTTCCGCCTTTTTTTAACTTCAATGACTTATCATTATTGACATTTACTGTAACTCATTTACATGTAGTGAAAAATACCAAATTTCACAAAAAAATCACTTTCACCGCACTACTGTATAAACGGGGTCGACTCGAGCCCAGATCCTTTTTCGACAGCTGTCCTCAGTACACGAGCTGGATGTAGAATGGGAGCCGAGTGTACACTTATAGAGTAGGAATGGGGGAACATTCGAGCGTCGTACTGTGGCCGAATAGTTTACCCCGTTTTAAACAGTCGGTCGATACAGTCAGTTGATAAAAAATGAGGTCAAAACGACCCAGTGGGCATCCAAAGGATTAATCTTTCACTTTATTAGAGCAAAGTTATTGAGAATTAACTGGTCTGCTTGGGGCCCAAAATAGGTTGATTTTCAATATTAAAAAATGTAAATATTATAGGCCCGTCGAGCTCGGGATTTTACCAATAATTGATATAGATAATCTTGTCAAGCTAGAGTTTTTTTTTAATGAGAAGTACTGATAAACAATAAAGTTATTCTATTTAAACAAAGTACCGCCGTTACAGCATGCCAAAACGATGTAGGTGGCACTGCCCAGGTAGGAATTGACGATGAAAAAAGGGCTCGCCAAGCTCTGAAACAAGGCTCACATTTTTTTATTCAGGCTGAGCACCAGCCTGATTTCAGGCCTAGCTGAACCCCTGAATGATAACGCGGTTTCAGGCTGTTGCACACAGGCTTGACCAAAGGCTGGTAGAAAAGCCTGTACTAAGCCTGAAACGACGAAACAACAAGGTTCAAAACGAGCCTTAATGAAGCCTTCACGAGCATTTATGACCAGGCTTATCCCAAACTCTTCTTGAGGCTATATGCGGCCTGTTTTTTAGTTTTCTATATTCTACATTGGGATAAATTTAATAAATTTGTAAAGAATTCATTTTATTTATTATATATATTTATTATTCACTTTATTATTTGTCATAAAATATATATAAAATATTTTGAACACAATACTTTATTTTATTTATTGTTTATGGCACACGTAATACACAGAGTGTACGCAAACCCCAGAGAGTGAGTTATACAAAATGTGTATGTGACGAGAAAAAAACTTTTTTGTGTACCTCATAAATATCGATAAGAGAATATGTTTAAATGTTCTGAGCTGCCTCCTTCGCTTTCGTTTTTCGTGCCTTCGCACCCGACAAATTTATTGCTAGTTTTTTTTTCATAAAAGTACAGAAAAAATATTATTTAAAATTTATTTTATTTTATCACAACCTGAAACAAGCCTGCATCCAGCCTTGATTTTTTAGCCTTAAAATTCATTGGCTGAATAAAGCTTGAAATAACCCTGAGTTTAGGCTAAGCAGCAAGTCTTGGTTCCAGGCTGCGCCAAACGATGCAATCAAACCTGGCCTAGGTCTGTCTCACTCAGGCTCGGTGAAACAAGGCTCACACAAGTTTGTTTCCATCGTCAGCCTTTTGATTCCCTACCTGGGTGGCAATAGACTGATCTGGATTTCTTTTAGACGAGTATTCTCTTGATTTTCTTTACACAGACTTAACGCAAGTATCTACACAAAGGTTTCAAAATGATAGCCCTCTCGCTCACTGGTTAATGCGTACGCCGGTGCACGGTGAAGCGGTCACCACTCCGAGTATCGGCCATGTACAATGCCGTTGTTAAGCGAAGTACCACCAGAGCCGAACCCTGACTACCCAACCGCCGGTGTCAGTTGATGAAAAAAGTCGATTTTTAAACCAAAATAACCACTTCACTCATTTGTTATTGTCACATACAATACCGAACAAAAAAAAGTACGCACCGTTCTAAATTCAATATTGGTGCTATCAAACTTACGAAAATAGTTAATAGCGTACACAGCGGTTTCAACGATACTTTATAAGTTCACGTTTACATGTTTACTGAAACATCATAAAAAATATTCAAAAGCTGAACGAAAACAATTTTAACGCGTAGGAAGCGAATTTTAGGCTGGACAAAAAAAAGTACGCACACAAAGAAAATATGTCATCACATCGCGCATCTAATATTTTGTGTGACCACCTTTTGCTTCGATAACAGCCTGTAAACGCCGAGGCATACTTTCTACAAAATTGTGAATGTGCTGTTCGTCGATGTTGTTCCAGGCCCAAAAGTTTGAACAGCGAAGAACGGAAAAAGGCCGATGATTTTCGAACCATATGTTCAGGATCGTTGTCTTGTTGATAGACGAATTTATTCTGCAGACCGATCTTTAGCAGTGATTCCTCCAGATTTTCGTTCATGATATCAATGTAAACATCGGCGGTCATAATACCGTTGATTGGAACCAAAATTCCTACTCCTGACCACGAAAAACACCCCCAAACTAAAACACATCCCCCTCCGTGTTTGACTGTCTTTTGAACATTTTTTTCAAGAAGCTGTTCTCCCGGCTTAATCCATACGCGTGATCGTCGTTTATGCCCAAATAAATCAAAGTTGCTCTCGTCACTCCAAACAACTTTTTTCCAAAACGAAATCGGCTTATTCACGTATTTTTTTTTGCAAACTCGAGGCGCTTGATTTCATTTGCTTTGCGAATCAGAAGGCGACGTTGTGCAAAACGATTTTTCAAACCTGCTGCTCGAAGTCTCCTACGGACTGTTCGGTCGGAAATGTGCAGGCCTGTATTTTCGCGAATTAAACCGCTAGTGATCGTCGGATTTTTCTTTACCTCCCTTATAATTTTGCGATCATCCAATGCAGTTGTTTTTCTTTTTCTACCTCGTCCATTTTTATCACCGACTGTACCTAATTCCTTTAGCTTCTCGCATATTTTTCTCACTGCGCCTTCACTTATGTCATATTTTCGACCAATTTCTATTTTAGAATTACCTTTTTTTGTCCTTAAGGTAGTTCTGTAGTTTTGCTAAAATCTTAGGAATTGGCTGAAATCTAAGTATGATGTAGATATGACCTTCATGGCCTGATTCCCAAAAATTCAATTCGATTCTCGATATAGGTTCTGAACGGATCTTAGAATTTCAAAATAAAACACACACGTGTACGCAGTACTATTGTGGGATTGATTTAAAAAAACGACAAACTTTCACCGTTCAGTTTCGGAGATATCGACTTATGAAAAGTGGTAATTTTATTTTACACCGAACTCGGGCCCAACCATCTGTAACGGAATGGCAACAGTGTACGCTGCAGCCAGCTGATCGACGCGTGGTCTGGGAACTTGAAGCGTTGTTTTTCCCGAGTTCTAGTAATTCTGAGACGGATATGTAATAAATTTATTCTGAAAACAAATTAAATTTGTTCAATTTATGCATATATTTGTCTTTGTTACAGCGAATACAATTTAAACTGTCGGCAAGTTGTTGTAAATCCACGATCCGACGTCCTTCGACAGCGATTTTTTGTTGTTGAGCGTTGAGGTTATGGTTATTCTCATTGCGTTTAGCCGCATTTGCTTGACACATGGCTGCCACAGCTTTCAGTCTTTTAGCAAGCGCCTTTTTTCTTCTAAACTTTCCTTTGTATCGCATTTGAGTTGACATTTTCACGCATTTTTTTTTAATATAAAATATACAACGTAGTTTCGAGAAAAATGCAAAAGGAGGAAAAGTGTAGCGCAGCGGGACGATACGCCGTAGCGCAGTAGACGCTCTGACTCTTCACAAAAATCGTCATAACTCGGCCAATACTTGGAATTTTTGTAAAGAATAACGCCACAACTCATTTCACTACAATTATGCAGTGAATGATCATGGAATTAAAAGAAAAATCCTTCCTTACATAAAATATCTTTCTGTACTGCATCTTCATTAGCCTTTTTTTCATCGTATCTGAAATCAAAATTACGGCCCGTGAGAAAGCACGCGGAACCACCGCAAATAAAAAGTGTGATAATTGTTCAACGGGATGATGAACCGATTCCCAATTTTGCATACCGGCTTAGGTGAAACGAAATAATAGGGCACCCACTTTTGATCGCTATGTTATCGCATTCCGAAAACACCCCGAAATTCAATCGAATTCCTCTGGTAGGTTTTATTCATTGGATGAGTCATCGAAATTTGTCCTAACCGAGCGGTTCTTCTTTCCGACAGCGGCAACACAATGTGATTCGAGTGTAAAGGGAATCGTGCCCAATATCGAAGTCGGAGGACGGCTCTTCGAGACGTCAGACACGAAGGCGCACTCTGAAACTCAAACCGAGAACTTTCAACAGGTGTCCCGGAGTCGAATCGGTTTCTTCGTTTTGGAGCCCCGAAAATTAGGTTTCGCCGTGTAATCGGTAATTACAGGTTCTAACGGGCTCGCGGGCGAAGAAGGAATCGAACGGTTTAAGAGAGAGGTCTCTTGAGCACACTGAAAAAATGCGTATCCTGTCTTTCCATGCTCTCTATCACCAAGGGCAAAACCATAACCGGGTATCTTATTAAAGCACATGACCGCGAGTGTCCCGTAAACGCGAGGCGCGAACTCATTTGCGAGACCTACCATCAAGCTTATGGATCTCGTATGACTCTTTCCAACCGTGTTATTTAACTTGGAGCGTTCAAATTTTGGCTTCTCGATTATCGCGAATCCATGACGAAACGACAAACGAGGGGACATAATTTCGGGCACTGCGAGAAGAGCGCGCGATAGAACTATGTTGGAAGACCTCTTTATTTCGCTACCAACCACTTACTCTAATCCCTCGATGAATATGGCCCTGATATATGCCATTTTGATTCATCTCTTGTATCCATGGTCCTTTCACCGTTCTAGAATCTTAATATATTTGAACATATATATATGTTCAAATATATTAAGATTCTATATATATATATATATATATATATATATATATATATATATATATATATATATATATATATATATATATATATATATATATATATATATATATATATATATATATATATATATGCAACGATCTGCATAACTATAATACCGTTTATAAAGAGACACCCAAATGTCTTCTGGGTTTCGTTGGGTCTAGTGAAAAAGGACCCAGCAAGCTCAACTGGAAAAGACTCGCCGAGAGTTTTCGACTGCGCATGCCGCCGCCAAAACGTTTTGCGACACACAATGCATCCCCTCCGTGTGTGCTTCTCCGCTGTCGGCGAAAGAGCGCAAGTGGCTGTATGGCTATGCCGATGAGCGAGTGAGAAAGCATGGGAGCGAGAGGGAGAGGAAAAAGGGGAGAGACCAAAATACGGCGAGAAAAGGCAGAAGGGAAAGCGACGGGGCTCGAGGATCACCCGCGGGGTTGAATAATGTTCTGGCAAAAATGTGGTGGACCACCCCTTGCCACTCTTTTTAAACTTCTTTCTTCCAAGCTCAAGCAGCATAACAGAATGAAGAAAAAAAAAGAATCGGAGAAGAAGCGAGACGACGCGGTGCGGCAAGAGCAAGTTCGAGAGAAAAAGAGAGGCAGAGATCAAGAAAATAGGGACAGCAGAAGGCAGAGACAGGTCAGGATTTCGTTAGAGCGAAGGTGCCCAAAGCTAACCCGCAGCCGTCAAATATGGGCGGGCAAAGAGCAGATTTCACCTGCTGTCTATATACCCTGTGCCTTTTATACCTTTCATCCCTTAAATTTCACTAATACTTCGAGCTCTTTCATTCCCTTTTCCGCTCTTACCGATCTACCACACCCCTTCGCCAGGTATCATGACCGAACTGCGCGTGTTGCTAGACTGTTTCATTTAAGGCGTTACAAAATTCGCCGGCGGACACGCTAAAGTACAAACCGGTAAAGGACACAACATTCTTTGAAAAAACGAATTTGCCAGAAACTCACTACCAGCCGTAATCTCGCGCACTCAAATGTCACACGGTTTTTTTTTAACCTTTTTGAGTGCAATGCGTAACATGGTCACTCGGTGACCGAGGAAAACGTTTTTTTTTCGACGCTCTTGAGCTGGACGAAAGAAAGATGGGGGAATCCCGCTGCGGGTAGCTCGAGAAGTTGGCTGAGTAAGAGGTGTTATTTTCGTTGTCGAAACTCTGCGGGCCACTTTTCGCGAGTGCAAGCACGGATTCGACGACTCCGGGTCTACCAATGAATACCATGGGTAATGTACTTGAATGCTGCTCTTCCGGTATTGTAAGAGTGTATATACATATATTTATATGGATATATGTCGGCGGGAGAGCGAGAGCTTGAGCTACTCGTGCTCGCGCGAGCCACGTCCTTCGGCGACTTGGGGTGATTAATGATTCCTTCGCGAAGAGGATTCTCTCTGAAAAGCCGTGTCATCTGCCATTCCCCGTGACGTAAACAACTCTATTTCTGGTATTATAGCGTTATACTACAAAACGACGGATCGTTGAGGATGAAGGAGGAGGGGGCCGCGAAAATTGTCGGAGCACATTATACTCCCCGGGTTATATTTTTTATGTACTGCAAGTGTATTGCCCAAACACTTTTGATCACTTAACGACGGCAGGCGATTATAAATTACAACTGATAATATATCTCTCGCCGCGAGTAAAGTCCCGTTACGAGGAACTTCGTTTATTGTGTTTGGTATCGATGACCTACTTCTTCGGCTAACCAGAAACTGCGATGGTTCGTGATAACAAAAAATGATCCAGAGGTAACTTGAGCTTTCGTCAAAACGCGAGTCTGTACGAACGTATACTCACTCTTGCTCAATGCTCGTTGAATCCTCTGAAAACAAAAACACCCACGTGTTGTCTTAAGGTATTCCTTTCACGAACCCGAATATTTAAAACTTAACTAATTTTCGTCTACAATAAAGTAAAAATAGATCGCAGTATACTGGTAAAATTTCAAGCAAAGTTATCGAACTTTTAACGAAAACATGATTGGGATGTTGAATAAGTTCTCGCTTCCCTATACAACTTCTTGATTTCCTCTTATAGAGAGACAATTTAAATTTTTTTAGTCACATTTTTTAATATTTTGCAACAGCAACTAAACATAATCAAGATGAAAAAAAATTACTAGCTCGTCTAGCATCAGTCTTCAATCATTCAAAGAGAATTGTTAAATTAGTTTTTTTCACCTAATTATAATTTTTAGTCTGAAAAGGACTCATCGGAATAAAAACTAGGGCACACAAACGTGACCTGTTTTTTAAAAATTATCTACACATATCAAGTGTGTCCAGCTTTTACACGTAGCACACTCAATCCATTTTCCATGTGATACTGAATTGTAATACGAATCACAGTTAATGATGCACTGACAAACAAAAAAATAGGATCTCGTTAGGGGGGGGGGGTCTGCCGCGACACAACCAGCCCCCAACGAGCAGCACTTTCAGCCCCGGTACAAGTACACACACTTTATATCAAATGAAAAAATATCAATTTAACCGAACTCCGATTTCATTATAACTTTCGATTCGTAACTCATTAACTATCGATTTAATGAAAAACCGGCATTCATGATTTTAAAAAGTTAGGCAAGAGGCTTTAAAGTATAAACACGAAAATATTTACCCACGTGTTGCGAGAGCGCTCGATTACACACTACTGCAGCGCGCGCGGTCGTAGCCACAACTAAACTCAACAAAAATGGCTGCCGCCGATGTACGAGTGTTTAAAATTTTGCAACACAACATGAAACTGTAGCTATCTCTTTTAATCTTTGAGATAGTCCCATCGGCAGTTTCAGCCCCGCGCCATCCTACTTCTTTATAGATGCGTTACCATCTCAAACTACACGCACGCAGTTTTGGTGGCGCCATATGTTGGAACACAACGAGAACTTATTCAATATCCTGATACGATTTCAACAATTGTTTAATTTATACGGCATTTTATGGAGATTACATGCTGGCCAGATTTCTATCTCATAATTTCTCTACTAAGCTCTAGATGACTGATATAAATTGCTTTACACATGTAAGAATTTCTAAAGATTCCATCACGACAATAACAAGAGGGGTCACTGGATATTCGAAGAAAATATCAATTATAAAACTCAGCAAAATGTGACTAGCAGAAGAATTTTCGTAACCGCGACTTTTCAGAGAAAATGTAAAAATGTCTAAATCTACTAAATTTATCCGAAATTCTTCATTCCTATTTATTGTCGGGTATAATAATTCATTCTAACTTATTTCTATTAGGCGCCCCAGCAATTTACCAGTGATTTAAAACGGCCCTGCTTATGCGCCCACAAACTACGGCCCTCCGCAAAAGGAATACCTTAATGAAGTTCGAAGGCGTAACTATTAAGTAATTTCTCAGGACTCGAGACGAGGTGTCGTTTACACGGTATGGCAGGACTTTACGATGGATTTCTTTAATCTAAATATCTTTCAGGATCCACGCTCCATCGACGCAGTATAAAATCGACTGAATAGTGCCAAATATGCTGAGCCGAAAACATTATCGGATAGGAATTGTTTGCAAAAAGAAACTATCAAACGAGGTCTCTTGAGTAGGAATAAATGATATAAGGGTTTTTTTCGCTCGATATAAAAAATCGTGATCTATTTATTCCATTGTAAATTTGCAAAAACAACGATTAGTGATCACTGACGTAAACAGCCATCGCTAAATCTTACCCCACTCCGAAGATAACGCTATACGTCAGCGGACAACTAATCCCGTATCGAGTATCATTAACATGTCGAGTTCTTTTTCCAGCAAATAATCTTTGTCTTATCGGTCTTAATTGTATGCAAAATGGAAGCGTGTTCTGCTTGACCGCCCAAGAAATAGCTCAACAGATTTTATCTATATAATTGTGGATCGTTAACGTATTCCTTTCACGAAGCCGAATATTTAACAATTAACCACTATCAAGTAAATATACATAACAGTATACTGGTAAAATTTTAAGCCAGGTTATCCAACTGTTAACGAAAAATTACGACTCTAAAAATCGTCTCATTTATGCGCAGCTTCATAGCGATGACACGCTGGCAACATTTCTATCTAATAATTTATACACTCAATAACTCTATATGCCTGATATAAACTAATCACAGGTGTCAAAAAATCTACCGTTTCCGTAACGACAATAAAAACAAGACGTCACCGATTTTTTAAAGAAAATATTAATGGTAAAACAGAAAAATGTGACTAGCAGAAAAATGTTCGTAGCCGGAACTTTTCAGAGAAAATGTAAAAATGCCTAAATCTACTAAATTCGCACGACATTTTTTATTCCGGTTTATCGTTGGGTATAATAATTGGTGTTGCTTATTTTGATTAAGCACTACTGCAATTTGACAATGATTCAGAAGGGCCCTCCTTATGCCCCCACAATATACGGCCCTCCGCAAAAGGAACACCTTAAGGGGTTACCCCCACTTGCGATTATGAAAAAATCGATTTTTTTTATTGCATTTTTTTGAAGTATAAGTATCTGAGAATATGTCCTGAAAATTTCAAGTCGATCCGAACAAAATTGACTGAGATATGAGCGTTGAAAGAGAAGAATCCGCGTTGAAAGAGAAACTTTAAACGCGTTTTTCTCAAAATGGCATTTCTGAAGTCGGTGACCAAGATTACTCGAACACTAATGAACCGATCTTCTTGAAATTTTGCCGGCTTATTTAATACATAAAAATGTAGTCTTTAATCGTTTGATTTTTTTTCGAAAAAAAAAATGGCCGTTTTATAGCCAAAAAACGGCCGTTTTTTTCGTTAAAATCGAACCATAAACTTTGACTGTCCGCCATTTTGTGAAAAATGAATATTTTTAAAATCCTTCGATTAAAGACTAGTTTATACTTATATTTGACTAAATCCATCCGCATTTTTTTTTTCAGATGATCCACTTCGCCGCAATGTTGGTCACCGCAAACCGTGTATATAAAAACATTATTTCATTGACGGCCATTTGCCACTAAACAATGTAATATTTTTCAATAAAAAAATTACTTAAAGTTCGTCAAGATGTGTTCTTCAAGATGGTATATTGATCGATTAAAAAAGTTTTGTAGTATTCTTTAAAAAAATTCATGAAAAGGCCTTTTTTGCGCTACAAGTGGGGGTAACGCCTTAAGCTTTTGAGGAAAACCGCTCGTACGCGTATGTAGTATTCTCGTAAGTGTGATGCGTTACAAAGGATCACTACGCGGGGACACACATTTCGCTCTTAAATTGCCGATCGCCATGTGCTCGAGCGAAAAAAATTAGTACCGTTCTCTTTCACATCTGATACAATGGCATCTGGACGTGAGGAAAAAAACGAGCGCAATCTAATTTATCAAGAGCAAGTGCCGAGTGCTTTACGGAGGTAAAAATGAAAAGGAAGAAGCTCGCAGGAGTAACTAGGCGTGCGAGCCGAAAGATACGAAGGCGATTCATAAATATCCATTATAATCGAATCATAAAGTTCTCCCTTAAACGACTCAGGGTGTATAGAATGATCGATACCGATGATTTCACTAACGAACCTCCCCCCTCTAATAAACTTCACTACTCGCGAATGTTCATTCCGGCTGTATTACAATTATAGATGGCCATCTTCGTGACGATAAGAAGTTCGACAGGTGCAATACGCGTAGTAACAGTACGGGCATGACTATGCGGTATGGGTCAGCGACTCGATGCTCGTGTATAAAACGAAAGCAATTGTTTACATCCATTTTTGCAATGTGGAATATTCTGCACATTCGGAACCGTTTTTACCCAAATAACTTTTGAATTTCAGCTCATTTCGTACTCGTAACTGGATGAAACTTACCGCTTTCTTTATTTGTGGCAAAAAATCGTTTTGTGTCTCAGAATTTTTACCAATATGTATTGCTGTGGTCTCAGGTACTTTCGTAAAAGTGAAAATGGCTCAGGTTCGTAACTTCCGCGATATATTTAATATGTGTGTACGAAGGTGCGTTCCTCTTTTTACGTACCCTTTTCGACATTTATTTCTTCCTCTCTTTTATTTAGTTTCTCTCTTCATTACATTGAGCACAGCCGTTCATGCAAATTCATCGGTTCGCGAGCTTATGGCCGTTATCGTAATTACATTCACAGCTGTATCGCGAATGCGCCCATATGGGTATCGTATTTTTATTAACAAGATTCTGTCCCGCGTCCTCCTTCTCGCCTCTCTTTCGCCCCTTTTTCCATATACTCGTCGATGCTCGAT